>RJWJ010008646.1:0-52681 GCA_004363605.1 Indri indri
CAGAAGGGATGCTGCAAGGGAACTTCTGGCCTTACAAAATACTGGTAGATATGGATTCCTCCAATGTAACAGCCCCCTAGAGATTCACGGAAGAGCTGGGTGTTAATTTATGCTCTGCTCCCACACCCATAAAGAGGCTCTAAGAGTTTCAAAATACACAAAAGAGAATCCACATACTTATGCTGAGTCCAGTGACTTTTTGAAGTTCCCACAGAGGACTTGAGGTGTGCTTAGGTCAGAAGCTAGGCAGGATTCCTTTCATAATTGGGGATGCAAAGACACCTTCATTTTCTTCTCCATTGCTATGGGATGTTTAGTGTTTCCTAAATACACTAGATTTCACACAGACATATTTATACTACTCAACAGACATGAATAAATAACTCAGAGAATTAGCCAAACATCTACTAACATCTACATTTCAGTTAATTTAATAAAAGAAGTTCATCTCCAAATAGAGTGTTTAAGGCACTACATGGTCTCCAATTGGAGGCTCAAAGTCTGAAATGGTATGATGTTTCTAAAAAGAAACAGAGATCAAGAAGTGGCTTGAATAAGTATAGGAACTGGAGACTTGGATACTTCTGAGACTTTAGGGAGAGACTGAACCACACGATATTTGCCAAATTAATATATTATATGTGTACATCCTAGAATGTGATTATTTAGGAGGGACTGTGAACTACCACGTACATCCTAACAGTAACTAAATGAAAGATAAAGAGCTAATCTCCAGGCAAAGGATAGCTTGGCGTGAGAATGAAAGGGTTTCATAGTGAATGATGAATTAATAGCAGCAATTGGATGAGAAGCCTCTTTGATTTTAGTGCCCTTCAATATTATTTATGATGAGGCACCTACAAGGAAAAGAAATGGGCAGAAATTGACATGTTAGTTTCCAATATCTGGAACCCAATCATTTATGGTGTTGAGGCCCAGAAAGTGTGGTGTCCCAACTAGTCATAACAAGTAACAGTTTTCATGTTTATCAGTTTAGGTTGTAGATAAAATTCTCTTTCCCCGATCAATTCTGTTTCCCTGCCACTTGCCAGAAACATCTATTGCCAATTCTTCCTGATTTTCCAAGAAGAAATTAAGGTTAAAAATAATTCTATGTAGTTTCTTACATATCATTAAGTAGAACTCATTATATACTTTGTTGTATAAAGTAATTATTAAAATCTTATAGGGATATTTTTTCTTTTGCTTGTCTGTTTTTTTTTTCTTTCTTTGTTTGTTTCCTGTTGGTTTCTACATTCTTTCTTCTTAAGAGAAAATACTTATCTTCCATCTCCTCAGCTGAATGACTGGGTATGTGATGCAATCTAGATCAATCATATTCTCTCCTGGGACCTAGCATTGTTAGTAGAGAACGTCTGGGCAGAAGGCAGTTGGAATTCAGACATCTGAAAACAGCTAAGCTCCCTGACTAAGAAATCCATAATCTACCCCGTCCCTGCCCATCTCAAGGTGGGGAACCTGTAGCCTTGGGGCCATAAGTGGCCTTCTGGATCACTGAGTGTGGCCTTTGGCTGAATCTAGATTTTGCAGAACAGGTCCTTTTAATAAAGGGATTTGTTCTTTGAAGTTTGGATTTGGTCGAGGGGCTGCATTTGGGGATCTGGAGGGCCACATGTGGACTTGAGGCTGCAGGTTCCCCACCCTTTAGTCTAATATACTTACCTTATGAAGCCCTTCACAAGGAACAGAAATGAAGACAATTTACAGAGTTCATTTAAAAGCAAAGGATATTTGATGTTATAAGGCATGTTACAAGATAGCATTATTTAGAAAGTTTATTCAGAAAGGTAATTGGGAATTCCAGAAGTCTGCCTCGAACTCCAGTAGTATATGACCCTTTATTTGTCCCTCTATTTGTGTTACCCAGACCCCACAGTCAAAGGGTAGTGGACGTACAGATATTGACCACGTTTACAATGGAGCGATCGGCAAACAAGGTTGCTTCACACTTAAAATTCATAAGGTGAATGGTCCCATTCTGTCTTCACTAATATGTAGTTATAATAACTAATAAATTAATAAATTACCTTAGCACTTTTTAGTGCTATTACTAAGGTAGACAGTAATAAGTAAGGTAATAAATTACTAATAAGTTACCTTAGCACTTTTTTTTTGAACTCATCATTTAAAGGAAAAGACAAATGCCTCAATCGATTTGAAAATTAAATTTCTCTAGGTATTTGCATTTGCAAGATATACATAGGTTTTCTAATGAAGTAAACTCTTTATTACAGTGAGGGCAAAGTACAGCCTGTGGGCCAAATCTGACCCTGGGCCTGCCTGTTTTTATATGCAGGAGATAAGAATGGAGAATGGTTTCTATATTTCTATGGGGTTTTCATACATATCAAAAAATATAAATATTTGACAGAGATTGTATGTGGCTCACAAAATCTAAAGTGTTTACTCCTTTGCCCTTTTTTTAGGCAAAATTTACTAACTCCCGATTTATAGGAAAAACAAGTATTATATTTTGGGGGAAAATATAAGTCCTTTTTTTATTGGCTACTCCTTGAGAAGTTGCATCTTTTTGTATGATATATTTTATAAATCTTTTATGTAGAACTATGATATAAAATAGCTCAGCAAAACAAAGATTTCAAAAGGTAAAAAATAGTTGAATTGTATCTATATAATTATATATATGCTTTCTGTTAAATTATAAGTTTATATGTATTATCATAGATATATACATACATACACATGTATATATGTGTGTATTTATATACACATAGAAACAAACCTTATTGTATTTTCATTAGAACACTTCCTATTTGTCAGTGATGCTTATTTTACCCTTCAAATTTGCTAAGACTGCCAAGATTTTGAAAACTTTTCATGATATTGAAAATAGATTCATTTAAAAGCATAAAAATATGAAATAAATACATTTAAAAGTATAAAAATGTGAAATAAATACTATTTTAAATGGGCAGGTAGGGGGCATTAAAGAAACTTTCATTATGTCTCCTAATTCAAAGGTTTTTCTTTTTTTGTTATTCTAATATGGTTTTAAAATAAGTATAACATAGTAATTATTTTGTGTAAAACATTTACTAGCTTTATTATTCAGTATAGGCTAAATTAAGTTAAATCTTAGTGAGTCAGCACAATAAAAATTGTTTCTAACTCTTGTTGCATGTCCAAGGAAGGGTGGCAATGGTGGTGTCTTCTCTGTAGAGTCACTCAAGCCAAGGGAGCCTCCATCATCTAGGATCAAAGGTCGCTGACAACCAAGTCAGGGCAAGAGAAGAGAACAAAAGAATTATGAATGGGCTTTTCACTGTCTTTGCCCACAAATGACCCACAGTTAATATTCCAGAATTGGTCCATGGTCCTTCCTAACTGTAAGGTTGCCAGAAAATGCAATTTTTCTGGTGCCCTGGGAAGAAGAATATAAAATGTGATTTGATGCACATTTTCTCTGCTGCACTATCCAAAGTTTTAAGTAAATTATGTATTCCACCTACATGATTTCTATTTGGTATGGACATTCTGGAAGAAAAGAAACATTTTCCAAAACTCAAGGATTGTTTTACTTGCTTAGTGCCAATTAAATTCAAGTAAAATTTATTATCTGTTTTACTGAACCACATGAAGGTGTCACAACAGTATGTTTCAGCCCAGAAATGGGATTTGAGGGGAAAGGAAAGTTAATAGTTTGAGAAGCATCAAATTCTGGTTCCCTAAGCAGATGGTCCTTGTATTGGCCACTGTCCCAGAGAATCATCTCCTGGAATGTTCCAGGAGAGAAAATGACTCATTCTGTAGCTTGTTCTAAGGGTAAAAAAAGTTAAAAAAAAAAAAAGGATCAAAAGGTGTTTCCTATGATTTCCCCTTCCCCTTTTACACCATTTCTTCTCCTTTTAACTCATTACTGACTGCTAAAATGTGGAGTGCCCCTAGCAGCCCTCAAATTACTCATGACCCACTACCTAGGCCAATGCTCCCTAGCAGTAATGCCACATACAGAATTTCCATTCTCCATCTTGTTCTTATCAAAACCTAAGAACTTTCTGCATATTCTAATAGCTGCTTACTAGAAATATTAGTAAATTTGATTTGTTGGTTTTCATTGGTATTAGTGACTTAATGCAGAAATACCTGCATTTAAAAAGTAGAATCTTAGGAAAGCATTGCTTCTTGTCCAAAGTTATATATCTCTCATGGTGGATGATCAGAGTCATGTCATGGTAGGTTCTCAGAAGAACATTCAAGCACAGGGTCTTTGGTTTTCAGAAGAGGAATATTCAAGCAGGGAGTCTTTCCATGATGCTTCCCAAAATGTCACTCATTTTTAAATGGCTTATTATTTTGTCTGACTATACTCGGTATCATTCATTTATTCTAATGTTTACATTTGTAATTCATCAAATATTTCTTATTTACATATTATCAACCAGACACTGTATTAGTAGCTGGGAATGTAATAATGTAAAGCCACTGCCTGGAAACTGCCCTGCCCTTCCAACCACAGGCTGTGTCAATCTGCACCACCAGGAGGCCTGAGGATAGGCCCTCCTGGTCTGGCACTGCCCCCACTCCAGTACCCAAGCACACTGCCCAGGGACCTGGGGATTTCCCTGCCCAAACCACCACAGTTGGCATCTGTACACTCCTCCCAAGGCCTCAAGGACAGGCCTACCCAAACTGCCACCACCATCGCCATCGGTACTCACCCAAAAGAACTACCTGGGGGCCTGAGGACTGACCTACTGAGTCCATCACAGCCACCACTAGCATCAGTGTATGCTACCTGGGAGCCTGAGGATAATCCCATCACCACTACTGCCATTACCCACAACATGAACACTGCCCAGGGGCCCAAATACATGTCCACCCACCCAGCCCACTTCTGACACTGCTAGCATCCAAGCTAGCCACCTGGAGACCCCAAAATTAGCTGGCGTGGACTTGCTAATCCTGGTGCCAAAGTATATCATATGGCAACCCAAAGACAGGCATGTTCAGCCTGCATCTGCCACCACTGGAGCCGAAGGGGTGGCTCACCTGGCATCCCTACCCCCAGCAAAGATTCACTACAAACTCCTCTAACAAACACAGCCTCAGGCAGTGAAGAAATCACACATACCATTGACACTTTTTACAACTAAAGAATGCATACGGAGACTATACTACTGCACATACCCAGAATCAACCAACATCTTCAGGAAAAAGTCTTCTCCTATGAAAGCCAATACAAAAAATTCAAGGAGTGACTATTATACCAGATATGCAAATATCAATGTAAGAATAGAAGAAACACAAAAAAATGATAAAATATGCCACCTCTGAAAAACCACAATGATTCTCCAGCAATATGTTCAAATGAAAAAGAAATTGATGAAATGCTAGAAAAAGAATTCAAAATAATGTTATTTTATTAAAGAAGCTCAGTGAGAAACAAAAGAACACAGATTAACAATACAAAGAAACAAAAAAAAGTTCAGGATATGAATGAGAAATTAAACAAAGAGATATGTATCACAAAAGAGAACCAAACAGAAACACTGGAACTGAAGAAGTCAATGAATGAAATTAAAAACACATTTGAGAGCTTCAACAATAGGTAGATCAAGCAGTAGAAAACATTTTAGAACTTAAAGACAGGTCTTTCAAAATAACCCAGTCAGACAAAAAAGAAAAAAAGAATGAAAAAGAATAAATTAAGCCTATGTGACATATGGGACATCATAAAGCAACCAAATAACTTGAATCTGGGTGTTCCAGAAGATGAAGAGAAGGTCAAAGTCATAGAAAATATATTTAACAAAATAATAGCTGAAAAATTCCCAAATCTAGAAAGAGATTTAGACATCCGTATACCAGAAGCTCAGAGATTCTTAAATAGATACAACATACAAGGGAACTCTCATCAGACTAACAGCAGATTTCTTAGAAGAAATCTTACAGGCCAGGAAAAGAATGGGTTGATATATTTGAGTGCTGAAAGAAGAAAAAACCTTGCCACACATGAATAATTTACCCAGAAAATTTATTCTTCATAAATGAAGAACAAATAAAATCTTCTCCAGATAAGCAAAATCTGAGAGAATTCATCCACTTCACTGACCCTAAAGAAATGCTTAAAGCAGTCTTATACTTGGAAGTAAAAGGATGATATCTTCCATTATGAAACATGATAGAATATAAAATTCACTAGTAGAGTAAACACACGAATAAGAAAGAGTTAGGACTCAAATGTTACCATTACAGAAAACCACCAAGTTGCAATGATAAATGAAAAGAGATTTTAAAAAGGAGCAAAGAATATATAAAACAACCAGAAAATAATTAATAAAAAGACAAACCCAACTATATGCTGCCTACAAGAAACTCACATCACCTGTGAAGACACAGACTGAAAGTAAAGAGATGGAAAAGATATTCCATGCAAATGGAAAGAAAAGTGAGCAGGAGTAGCTATACTTATAACAGATAAAACAGATTTTAAATTACAAACAGTAAAAAGAGACAAAGAAGGCCATTACATAATGATAAAGGAATCAGTTCGGTGAGAGGACATAACAATTACACACACACACACACACACACACACACCCCGAACACTGGAGAACCCAGATATAAAAAGCAAATATTATTAGATTTAAAGGGAAAGATAGACTCTAATACAATGATAGTTGGAGAATTCAATACCCCACTCTCAACATTAGACAGATGATCTAGACAGAAAATTAACAAAGAAACATTGGGTTTAAATTGCACTTTAGAACAAATGGACCTAATAGCCATTTACAGAACATATTATTTAACAGCTACAGAATACACATTGTTCTCATCAGCCCATGGAACATTCTCCAGGACAGACAACATGTTAGCGCACAAAACAAGTCTCGACAAATTAAAAAAAATTCAAAATCATATCAAGTATCTTCTTAGAGCACAACAGAATAAAACCAGAAGTCAATAAGAAGAGGAACTGTAAAAACTGTACAAATACATGGAAATTAAACACCAGGCTCCTGAATAACCATTGGGTCAATGAAAAAACTAAGAAGAAAATTAAAATTTTTTTTAAAACAAATGAAAATATAAACAAACATACCAAAACCTATGGGATACAGTAAAAGCAGTGCTAAGAGAGAAGTTAATAGCAATGGCTGCCTACACCAAAAAGGTAGAAATTTTTCAAATAAACACTCTAACAATACACCTTAAGGAACTAAAAAAGCAAGAATGAGACAAACTCAAAATTAGGAGAAGAAAAAAGTCAATACAGTCAGAGCAGAACTAAATGAAATAGAGGCTTGAAGAAAACAAAATAAAACGAAAGATCAATGAAACAAAAATTTGGTTTTTGAAAACATAAGCAAAATTGATAAACAACGTGATAGACTAACCAAGAAAAAGCATATACCCAAATAAACAAAATTAAAAATAAAAAAGGAAACATTACAATCAATACCAGAGAAATATAAAAGATCACTAGAAAACTATTATGAACAACCATACTTTAATAAGCTGGAAAACCTAGAAGAAATGGATAAATTCCTGGATACAAACAGCCTATGAAGAGTGAATGAGAGAGAAATAGAAAATCTGGACAGACCAATTGAGTCAGTAATAAAAATGTTAGAAATTCAAAATTGGAAAAGAGGAAGTAAAATTGTCTTTCTTTGCAGATAACATGATTTGTATTTAGAAAAATCTAAAGACACCACCAAAAACCTTTTAGATCTGATAAACAAATTCAGTAAAGTTGCAGGATACAAAATCAGTATACAAAAATCAGTAGCATTTCTTTGCACCAGTAATGAACTAACTAGCTGAAACATAAATCAAGAAAGTAATTCCATTTCCAATAGCTACAAAAAAAAAAAAATCTAAAACCCAAAAACAACAACAAAAAACAAGACTATGAGTAAATTTAACTAAAGAGGTGAAAGACTGCTATAAGGAAAACTACAAAACACTGATGAATGAAATTGAAGAGGACACAAACAAATGGATAGACATCTTACTCATGGATTGAAAGAATTGATATCACTAAAATGACCCAAAGCAAACTACAGATTCACTGTAATCCCTGTTAAGCTACCAGTGGCATTTTTCACAGAAATACAAAAAGCAATCTTAAAATTTATATAGATCCAAAAAAGAGCCTGAGCAGCCAAAGCAATCCTGAGCAAAAAGAACAAAGTTCAAAAATCTATGACAAGGCTATGATAACAAAAACAGCTTGGTATTGGTATAAACACAGACACATAGACCAATGGAACAGAATAGATAACCCAGAAATAAATCCATAAATTTACAGACAACTGATTTCCAACAAAGGTGCCAAGAATATACATTGGGAAAGAAGTATTCTCTTCAATAAATTGTGCTTCTCCAAATGCAGAATAAAAATGGACTCCTGTCTCCTGTATACCAAAATCAACTCAGAATGGATTAAAAATTTAAATGTAAGATCGAAAACTATAAAGCTGCTAAACAAAAGCATAGAATAAATACTATAGGACATAAGTGTAGGCAAAGATTTTATGGCTAAGACTTAAAAAGCACAGGCAACAACAACAAAAGCAGACAAATGAGACTATATTAAACTAAAAATTTGCACAGCAAAGGAAAAAATAACGGAGTAAAAAAAAAAACAAACCTGTCAATGGAGAAAATATTTGAAAACTATTTATTTAACAAGGGACTAATATCCAGACTACATAATGAACTCAAACAACTCAATAACAAAAAACCAAATAATCCCATTAAAACATAGGCAAAGGACCTGAATAAACACTTCTCAAAAGAATAACTACAAATGACCAACAGTTATATGAAAAAATGCTCAACATCACTAATTATAAGAGAAATGTAAATTAAAACCCCCATGAGATATCATCTTATCCAATTAGAATGGCTATTATCAGAAAGAAAAATAATAACAAATGCTGGCAAGAATGTGGAGAAAAAGGAACTCTCATACACTGTGGGAATGTAAATTAGTACAGCCATTATGGAAGACAGTATGGAAATTTTCAAAAAACTAAAAATAGAACTATCATATGATTCAGCAATAGTATTACCGGGTATTTATCCAGAGGAATGGATATCAGTATACCAGAGGGATACTTGTACCCTCATGTTTATTGCAGTGCTATTCACAATAGCAAAGATAGGTAATCAACATAAGCATCCGTCAATGGATGAACAGATAAAGAAAATCTGGTATAAATACACAATAGAATACTCTTTGGCCATAAAAATAAAATCCTGTCATTTGCAGCAACATGGATGGAGCTAGAGGTTATTATGTTAAGTGAAATAAGCCAGGCACATAACGACAAATGTCACATGTTCTCAGTAATATGTGGGAGCTAAAAAAGTTGATCTTATGGAGGTAGAAAGTGGAAAGATAGTTGCCAGAAGCTAGGAAGAGAGTGCATGTGTGGTAGGGAGCAGCGGAGGACAAAGGTTGGTTAATGGGTACAAACACACAGTTAAGATAGAAGGAATACATTTTAATATTTAATAGCAGAGTAGGGTGACTGTAATTAACAAAAATGTATTATATATTTCAAAATAGCTAGTAGAGAGAACTTGGAATGTTCCCGACAAACAGAAATGATAAATGCTTGAGATGATGGGTATCCTAAATACCCTAACTTGATCACTACATAGTCTATGAATGTAACAATATATCACATGTACCCCATAAATATGTACAAGTATTATATATGAAAATGTTTTTTAAAAAGGAAGTGCTGATTGGAAATGGGAAACTGATACAAAAAGATGATTTGGGGTACTTTTTGTAATAAAAAATTTAGTTTTGTTGAGGTATAATTTACATACAATAAAATGCACCCAGTCTGATGAGTTTTGACAAATTTATCCAGTCACTCCTAAAATCATGATATGGAATATTTCCATCACCTCAAAAAGTATCACAGTTACCCCCACCCAGTGCTCCCAGCAAGCACTGATCCTTTGTCTATTTCTGTAGATATTTGCTTGTTCCACTATTTCATGTAAATGGAATCATTTATATTAAATATACTGTGTACTGTTTTGTGTCTGGCTTCTTTTTCTCGGTGTAATGATTTTAGGCATCATCTCTGTTGTTTTATGTTTCAGTAATTTATTCTGTTTTGTTGCTGAGCAGAATATCAGTGTAAGGCCATAACACAGTTTGTTTATACACTTACAAATTGCTCATGGATACATGGATTTTTTTCAGTTTTAGATTAGAATGAATAAAACTACTGTGGATTTTTTTTTACCAGTCTTTATGTGGATATATGTTTTCATTTCTCTTATGACTAAATACTTAGAAATAAAACTCCTGCATAATGAAAAATGTACATTTAACTTTAAAAGAAATTACCAAAATAACTTCCAAAGTGATTGTACCATTTTACATTCTCACTAGTTGCAGGTGCTCCATATTTTTGTCAACACTTGAAATAATATTCAATATTTTAAATTTTAACCATTTTAGTCACCAGGTAGTGTTACCTAATTATGATTTTAATTTTAATTTGCATTTTTGAATGACTAATGATGAACATCTTTTCATGTGTTTATTAATCGTTTGGATATCTTCTCTGAAAAATGTCTTTAAATCTTTCACTATTTTTTGTAGGGTTATTTTCCTTCTTAATACTGAGTTGTAGGAGTTTTTGTATACACTTTGTTCCAAGTTTTTTTTTTTTTTGTCATATCATGTAATACAAGTTATTTTTTCCAGTGCATGGCTTGCCTTTCCATTTTGTTAATGATATCTTTCAAAGATCAGAGGTTTATAATTCTCTTGAGTCAGTTAATATATTTTTTTCCTTTATGGTTCAGCTTTTTGGTGTTCTGTCTCAGAAATCTTTGCCTACTTCCAAATCAAGAAGTTTTACTTTTATGTTTTATTCTATAAATTTTATAGTTCTGGCATTTACATTTATGTCAATTTCAAATTAATTTTTGTGTATGGCATGAGGTAAGGGAAAAGTTTCATTTTTTGTTTGAATATTTAGTTGTTTCAGCAATGTTTGCTGTAAAGAAATACTTTCTCCATTGGTTATCTTGACACGTTTATTAAAAACCAATTGACCATATATATGCAAATTTAACTCTGGACTTTCTATTCGTCTCCATGGATTTATATATCTATATTATAATTCTGCTGATAACACGTTGTCTTAAAAAATTTCTTTTTAGAGACAGGATCTCTCTCTGCCACCCAGACTGGAATGCGGTGGCACAAACATAGCTCACTACAACCTTGAATTCCTGGGCTCAAGCAATCCTCCCACCTCAGCCTCCCAAGTAGCTGATATTACAGGTGTGAGCCACTGTGCCTGGAAAACATATTGTCTTTATTACTGTAGGTTTATAATACATCTTGAAATTAGTGTGACCCCCTAACTTTGCTTTTCATTTTCAAAAATGTGGCTATTTTAATTTCTAGAAACAACTTTGCAATTTCTAGAAATAATGCTTTTGTAACTTTGAGTTCTATTAATCTATAGATTAATCTGGGGAGAATTTACATCTAACAATATTGAATCTTCCAATTGATAAACATGGTATGTTTCTTCTTTTATTTAGATAATCTCCAATTTCTTTCAGCAATGTTTATACATGTATAAATTTATACATATTAAATTTACCAAGCATTTTATATGTATAATAATGTCAACTTTTTCATTCCTGATTTATTCATTCATTCATTCATTTTTGAGACATGGTCTCACTCTGTTGCCCAGGCTAGAGTGCGGTGGCATCATCATAGCTCACTGCAACATCAAACTCTTGGGCTCAAGTGATCCTCCTGCCTTAGGCTCCCAAGTAGCTACAACTACAGCTGTGTACAACCATGCCCAGCTAATATATTTATTTTTTGTATTCTCTCTGCTTTTCTTGATCAATCTATATAGAAAAATGTCATTTTTATTGACCTTGTTAAAGAACTAGCTTTTAGTTTTATTGATTTGCTATTGTTTACCCTTTTAGTATTTCACTGATATCCATTTATGTTTTTCTTGTTTCCTACTGTTCAGTTTGCAACAGTAAAGGATCTGACATGATATCCTACTTTTGTGCACACACACACACACACACACAAATATACTGTTAGATTTATTCTATTAGAATAGAAAGAGCTCTAGATCAGAACCAGGCTTTTAATTGCTGAAAAAACATCTTGTGTCGGTTTCTCCATACCCCAGTTTCCTATGGGGTGACACAATGGATGCAAATGTCACCATTGCATATAGTGTGCACAGGAGAGAAACTCTAAAGTTTATAACATTTGGAGCTCATATAAGGCACCTGACACATCCAATCCTCCTCCTCTTCAGAGACTGAGAAACTGAGACTTTTACTCTGGAATGTAAACAAATCCTTCCTGGGGGTGAAGAGTAAGGTCCCTAGGTTTTTAGTACTCTTTGGAATATAAGCAAATATCTCTAGGGGAAATGTCTCTAAATCTCTCTGAAGGTCTCTCTTTTTAGGATTTCTATACAATAATCTTTATTCCTAGCTTAAGGAATAAGCTTAATTATTTTTAGACCTTTTTTTTCAATGTAAGCATATAAAGCCATAATTTTTAGTTTAAGCACTACTTCAGTGGCATATATGTTGTGTTTTCATTATTATTCAGTTCAAAATACTTTATAATATCTCTTAGCACTTGATACATGGGTCATTTAAAATTACGTTGTTTAATTTCCAAATATTCAGGGATTTTTCATATATCCTATTCTTATTGCTTTCTGATTTAATTCAATTGTGGTCCAGAACATACGCTGCAGTATTTCAATAATTCTAAATTTATTAAAATTTAGTTCATAGCTAATATATGGTCTATTACAGTAAAAGTTCAATGTGTACCTGAAAGTAATGTGTATTCTTCAGTAGTTATGCGGCATGTTCTATAAATGTCAATTAGATCAAATTGATTGAGAGCATAGTTTAGGTCTTACATATACTTAGTGATTTTCTGTCTACTAGGTCTATGAATTATGGGGAAAGGAGTATTGAAATATTCAATGATAACTGGTTTTTGTTTATTTATTTTTGCAGTTCTTTTAGTTTTTTCTTCATATATTTTTAGCTCTCTTATTAAATGCATACACATTTATATTTTTAGGCTTTTTGTATGTATTGACTGTTTTTTCATTATGAAATGCTAATGTCCCTCTTTATCCCTGATAATATTCCCTTTCATGAAGCTTATTCTATACACTTCATAAAAGGGAATCCATTTACATATTCTCTTTGAAAAAACAACTCATGTATATTAGTATAGATATTCCTGCTTTGTTCTGATTAAAGTTAGCATCATATATCCTTTTCTATGCTTTTACTTTCAGCATATTTCAAGTAGCTTTTTTTTTTACATAGTATATCATTGAGTCTTGCTGTTTTATCCATATCGGCAATCTATGCCTTTTAATTGAAGTGTTTAGATCATTCATATTTAATGTAATTATTGACATTCTTGAGCTTAAATCTATCCTCTTACTCTTTATTTTCTATTTTTACATTTTTTTTTTTTTGGTTCTTTTGCCTTTTTTCTTTACTCTTCTAAATTAGCATAATGGTTTCTAGTATTCCATTTTATTTCCACTGTTGGCTTATTAGATATACTCCTGTACTTTATATTTTTAGTGAATTCTTTAAAGTTTTCAATATGGATCTTTGACATATCATAATATAGCCCAGAAATTGCCAAACTTTTCTGGGAAGGGCCAAATCATAAATATTTTTTACTTCATGGGCTACGCAGGGTCTCTGTCATATATTCTTCTTAAAAATAACACTTTAAAAATGTAAAAAACACCATTTTTACCTGGTAGGCCTTACAAGAACAGAACACAAGGCAGATTTGACCCATGACCATAGTTTGCCAACCATCGTTGTCAATATTTGTATTTGAAGCTTCAAATATAAGAAACTTCACATACAATGTAAGAACAATTTACAGCAATATATTGTTATTTTCCTCTTCTATCTTTGATGCTTTTGTCATATGTTGTCATATATTTTCCTTCTACATATAAGCTCCACAATTTATACCAGGTGCTCTTTTTCCAAGTATACATCTGGTATCATTCTCTTTCAGCTTAAAGAATTTTTAAAAATGGTTAGTATTTTTAACATTTCTTCTTGTTCTAGTCTGCTAGATATCAAAGTCTTTCAGTTTATGCTTATCTGCAACAGTCTTTATTTAATCTTTAATTTTGACTCAGATATTCACTCAATGTAGAATTATTTGTTGATTTTTTTTTTCTCATGGCACTTTAAATATGTTATTTTACTGATTTTTTCTTTCCTGATGAGAAGTCTATAGTCATTCTTATGTTTGTTTCCCTCTATGTAGAATGCCATTCTTTTCCTTTAAATTTTTTTCTTTTTATCATTAGACTTCAACAATTTCATTGTGATGTTCCTTGGTGTGGCTTTCTTTGAATCTATGTGTTAATAATTCTCATCAAATTTGAAATATTTTTGTTATTTTCTTTCCTGAATTTCTTTCTGCTTTTTCCTTATTCTCCTCCCTTTCTTTAGAGCAAGTGTGTGTGTGTGTGTGTGTGTGTGTGTGTGTGTGTGTGTGTGTGTGTATCTCAGACCACTTATTATTGTTCCACAGATGACTTAGGTTCCAGAATATCTTTTCATCATTTTTCCTTTCTGTTCTTTGGTTTGAATATATTACTTGGTTGTATCTTCAAGTTCACTGCTGCTTTTTTTCTTCTGAAGGGTTTAATATGCTATTAATCCTATCCAGTGACTTTTTCATTTCCAATGTTTTTTCCCCCCAGCTCTAGATATTTTATTTGTTCTTTAAAAATATCTTCTATTTCTGTATTTATTAAGTTTATATTTTCCTTTAAATCAGTGGACTTATTTGTGATAGCTGCTTTAAAGGCTTTTCTGTTAATTTCATCTCTGTTGTTTTTGGCTCTGCTTTTATTAATTGCTTTTTCTCTTTGTTATGGTTCAGGTTTTGCTACTTCTGTGTATAGTAATATTTGTATTACTGATAGTAATATAGTAATATTTTATTGGGTTCCAAATATTATGAATGATACATTGTTGATTATTTTGGATTTTTACTTTAAAGAGTGTTAAAGATTTTTTTGGCATGGAGTTAAATTACTTACAGATCAACATGATTGTTTTGAAGTCTTTTTCGTTTTAAGCCTTCGTAGAGTGGGTCTAAAATACCATTTACTCTAGAGTAAGTTTAACCATGCTTCTAATATGTGACCCTTCTGAGATCTCTATTTAATGCTTCAGATACTCGATAAGAACTTTCTTCTGTAATTGAGAAAAACTTGCGTGTCAGCCAGCTCTGCTTGAACTTTGGGAATTGTTCAACTTATAGCTCCCTAAACAGCTTATCTTTACCAGGCCTCATCGAGTTTTGCCTGCTGCATATGAAGATTATTATTCAACACAGAATCTAGCCTAAGACCCTTGAGGGTCCTTAGGTAGATTTCTGGAAGTCTGTCTTTGAATAGCTCCCTTTTCTCCAGTACCGTGTCCTGCAAATTTCAGCTGCCTGATCCTCATTGAATACCTATGTCTGCCCTCTCAACACTGTGAGTCTAAGTTCTACTTTCCGTGGCAGAATGCCAAGGAGATTATAGGCCTCACCTCTTCTGTTTCTCTACTAGGGACCACATTCCTGTGCTTCCTGCTACCCGGTGGTTGAAAACAGTTGCTTCATGTATTTAGTCTAGCTTTCTAATCACTTAGTTGTTTGTGGTGGAGAACAAGTCCTTTGTCATTTACTACTTCATGGATGGAGGCATAGCTTCTGCCCCTGGGTATTGAAAAATCCTAAAATAATGTACCTAATGAATGGAAGTGAAAAAATTCAAAAGAAATTCAGCAAGACATAGAAAATTTGAAGAAACTGAATCAGCAGGCACAATCTTCCCTTTACGATAAAGCTGTGTTCAAATGGTTTTGCAGGTAAGGTAGGAGCATCTCTGAGGAGTGAGTTCTGTGAGTCTCTCATTAACCATTTTAAAAGGGGTATTTACAAGTACAGTAGTGGTGTCAAGAAGAGTAACTGTTTCCGTTTAGGAAGAGGTGAGAAAGAGCTTTACAGAGGAGGAAAGAAATACTTGAGCAGAGTCTCTTGTAGGATAGAAAACATGAAGAGTTAAGGGAGATGGTTTTCCAAGCAGAAGTACTGGGTAGAAGATATAGAGATATAAAATAAAGTGACTTGATATATGAGTTTGTAGAGTATGGAGGCTGGAGGTATAACAGGAAAAACCTTGAGTGAATGCTGTAGTAATGACTTTGGTCTTTATCCAGTAGTTGAAAGGACTGCAAGGGGAGAAGTTATGTTTAGATAGGCAGAACACAAAACTCTGTGTTGGCAGTGTGGAAAATTCAGCACTGAGAATTATGGCTCGAGATGGTAATTCTTTTGCAGTTTTTCAAATTGCAAGTAGAAACTCATTAGCGAAGTTGTAAAATCAATTTATCTTTAATGTTGGAATAGAATTGAGTGTGTCAGTGTGCATCACACATTAAGAGAGAGAACTATGTTTCGAAAATTTTATTTCACCTATATATGTTCACTTTTAGTGATGTATATCTGTAGTGAGTTGTAATGTAAATATATTTCTTTGTGGCGATAGGAAAAAGTTTGAAAGTCCTGCTCTAGTGGACTATAAAAATTATCTAGGTACAAGATTATGAGGATTTAGCCAAGGCATTAACAAATGGAAAAATTAAGAATGGTAATGGAAATGTAGAACCTACAGGATTTAGAGTTTAATGAGTTGAGTGGCTTGAGGGTAACACAAGAGTACAGGATGGCATTTTTGTGTCTAATGTATATAACTAAATGTTTCATAATAATTTTATCCAAAATAAATGCTAAAGAAGGAGGTACACATTTTGGGAGAAGAAATTATACTTCAGATAAAGAAACACCAAAAAGACACAAAGGGCAGTCAGGAAAGGATCCAAAGTATGTCTAAATTTTTACTCAACACCAAAAGTCAATCTGAGCTATCCTCATCTGTTCAGCCCTTGGAGATGACAAATTATAGGAAGAAAAGTATAATATAACAGCAGAGTAACACAAAAGGGGATATACCAAGTTGAACAATGACTTAAATGAAATCAGACATTTTCTTCTCAACACATTATTTCATTTTTTTTTTGTCTTAAAGAAAAAAGTATTTGATGATGAAGTAAAGCCCATAGGATGATTTTGACAAAATATAGAAATATAGGAAGATAGATAGAAGAGCTGTACATTATATGTAATACATGAGACCTTAAGCCTTTGGTGACATTTATCTTCACTTGTGAGGAGAGATTTAATAAAGTAATTTATTAGGTCCCTTCTCACTCATAAAAAGAAATGTTGTAAAAGACCTATTCCTTTATATATTCTCCATATATCGAATATTAATCCTTATATGCTTAACTCAGTATGGTATGCTAAATTTTCAGTGGTTCTGCTTTAGAGCAAAACAAATGTAGATGCTAAGAAAAAATCTTAAATTTTAGGGACAAAAAAAATTCAGAACTGGTAGATGCTTTTGAGTCTCTCAATCTTAAGTGCATATTTATTTTCAGAAAAGAACTAACCTTGGGAAATAAGCCAAACATCATTTCAGGTGGTTAAATTAAAATGCTAGGTAAGATGTCTGTTCGGTTGATAGAGATAACATTTTACGTGGACCAAGTCTACTTCTCAACCACACTTCTCCCTAAGAAAAACAAGACAAAAGTGTCAGTGATGTGATGCAAACTTCTCTACTGTTAGAAAGGCAGCTCAACTCACAGAGTCTATTGTGTGCAAGACAGCAGAGTTATTGAATATCAAATTCAACTATTTAAAAGATAGGTATTTAAAAGCTATATAAAGTTGTGAAAAAAGTTTACAAAAATAGCTAGGATGATAAAGAATTCAAATGTAAGTAAATTTCAGCTCACTTTATTGTTTTTAAAGTCAACAGTAATGACACCAAATTAAATTCAAACATTAAAGTTTTGTGCTATTTCAGTTACATATTTTAGTCGTTCCTAAAACATTGATGGTTTTTCACCTTTGCCTTTCAGGCTTTTCTGCACTTGGGAAGGGAACTGTCTCGTCCAATACATTTTCAGGTACATCTTTAGTTGCTTGAGACATGAGCAAAATGATGTAACGTGAAGCAAATATGAAATGACTTCAGAAATTGACACAAATTCCTACAATTGACACAAAGTGACAGGTCTTTTCAAAGGGAAACGCAGCTGACATTGGATTGGGTTATTCCTCGAAGCAGTGCTTCGGCTCCGGAAGCATAGGTAGATGGAAACTATTTTAGGGAAATGGACAAAAGAACATGATGTACTTCGATAAATGGCCCTAGTAATAGATTCATATAAAACACAGAATCTTTCATCAGTTAATAATTCTAACTCAGAAACTTCAGTTTTTATTTTGAAAAATCTAAAATGCATCTCGTATGTGGAAATACAGGAAATACAGATTCCAAAAGCTTGATTCAACTCTAGCTTGCCCAGCCGAAAGCCTTGTAAGAGTACAACCATGACACTTGGAATTGGGCACTGTGTCCTCCACAATGCAGAACATTCATTTCAGGTAGAGGTGACGCTGCGGTTAGCACAGGCAATGCGCTTAGCTTCCTTTTGTCAAATGTGCACTTCTCATCTGTACACAGTCCTCTTTATCCGTGGTTTCTCCTTCCACTGTTTCAGTGACTAGCAGTCAACCATGGTCAGAAAACAGGTGAGTATAGTACAATAAGGTGTTTTGAGAGAGAGAGAGAGAAAGACACCACATTCACATAACTTTTATTATAGCATATTTTTTATAATTGTTTTATTATTAGTTTTTGTTAATCTCTTACTGTTTCTAATTTATTAATTAAATGTTATCATAGGTAGGTATGCATGTATGTAGAGGAAAAAACAGTATATAGATAGAGTTCTGTACTACCATATCTGCAGTTTCAGGCATCCACTGGAGGTCTTGGAACATATCCCCGACTATTAAGGTTGGAATGCTTCAACAGTATTACAACTAGGGATTTTCATTAATTACCTGCAAAACCTCATAAGAAATTTTCAACAACAAATTTAGGCAGCATGCAGATTTCTACCAACTGTTAACATTTGTTCCTATATCAGAGATATCAGATATTTGCTGACCAAAGGACCAAAGGCAGTATGTTGTGGCTATTTCCAAAAATGACTAGGGGCATTTTCTCTCCTATCATCCCCTATTGTGACCCCTCTTCTATATTTATACAGGTATAAGATATCCTAGTAGTGAAGTCTTCCTAGATATACACATGAATAGGTAATATAGTGTACCCTGATGAAGGCAACATCCTCCAACAGCAAAAAGATTAAGACTTGCTGAAGGCTCAGATGATCATTAGCATTTATAAGCAATAATGTATATGTTAATTAAATTATATACTTTTTTAGACATAATGCTGTTGCATTAGACATAATGCTGTTGCTGACTCACTTTACTTTTGTGGTCTAGAACCAAAACTGCAACATCTCTGATGTATGCCTGTATTTTTTTATTGCATTGCCTAGAACTCCCAGAGCAATGCAGAGCATTGAATTGATAATGGAAAATCTTATCTCTTCCCCTGACTCATAGTAATTCTTTTTAGTCTTAACAATAGGCATGATCTCTGTAGATAGTCTTCGGTGCTCTAAAAAGAAATATTTTCACTTGGGTTATAGAATATTTACTGATTTTAAAATCAGACTTCTTTGTCAAATTTAATAAATTTAATAAATTTTTATAGCATTTAAGATGATAATATGATAAATTATATTAGTAGACCCATTTTATTGGTCTATCTTTTCATTAACAGAATAAAAATATGCCTTGTCATGGCTTATTATTTTTTAATGTACTTCTAAATTCAATTTACTGGAATTTTGCTTTCTATGCTTACCTCTTTGTCATTAAAAAAGTTTGGTTTCTTGCATTCAGTTGTGTGTGTGCACAAGGCTGTCTTAATCAGATTTTGCTACCAGGATTGAGCTAGTTTCATGACATGTGTAAATTTTTTACACCTCTTCCTCCCTTCCCACTTCCCAGAAAAGACAGACTTTTGTAACATAAAATATTTAATTCTGAAAGCAGCTTCTCCGCATTTATCTTACACACAAGGAAACCAAGAGCTACACAAATTAAGTCACGTGACTATGTGTTGAGCTGGCACAACTGGGGGAAATGTAATCGAAATTCATTTTATTTTTCTTTCCCACTCTTCTTTCAAAATATGGACCATACGGTAATTTTTCTTCTACCGCCGGATGAAAATTCCATGATTTTCATAGCCATTCTTAGGTAACCATAAGTTCTATGCTCCCTCTAACTCACAAAACAGTCTTAATTTGGTATTAGAACACTCAGTTCGAAACTTGACTGAGAATCGAATGTTTTCTATTCTCTCAATTGGGGATGATTTCAGATACGCTATTGACACCTGGAAAGTGGGGACAGTAGGTATCTTCTTTCGATTTCTGCTTCTCCTCCCTCTGCTTGCAAAGAGGTTTCTGGCTCTTCCACAGACACTGTGCAGAGAGGGAGAAAATGAAAGAAGGCACAGAAAGTACATCAGCATTATGTAAGGTTGATCACATTCTCTGAGTCTTGGTACTATTTAAAAATCCCTTTCTTGCCTGGGCATTTCTGTGGGTTCTTCAGAGGCTCCTTGGTAGTCTTGCAATTGTAGCTGCAGCAGCCATTTCTCCAAAGCCCAGTCTTGCCACCAGCCTCTCCACAGTAAGTTCCGGGAGGCACTCCAGGCAGAATTCGAGGTAGTTCAGGTCAGCCCTTAATCCTTTTTGGTTCAATGAGTGAGAAACACTCATATGTTCTGTGCTTGTCATGGACAGGAGAGCATTTTTACCCCAAACAGCTTCCAGTTTCTCTCTGACTCATCATCTCAGGGCTTTAGCACAGCTGCTCACCTTGTCATTTCTCAAGAAGTGTCAGACATCAGCCTGCTGCATTTCAAGCTAGTAAAGATCCCAGTAAGGTCTCTGAATAGTCCTGGAGAAGCCCTTCTTTTTTTTTTTTTTTTTTTTCCCCCCTAGGTAAAAAGTGGGATGCAGACACCCTAGACGATTCACAATGGATTCACAGTTTGACAGCATCTCTCGCCAAAAAAAAAAAAACAAAACAAAAAAAAACCCCCCACAAAACAACAACAACAAAAAACTCTCTTGAAGTCCATTCTCAACCCTTTCATATTTTCAGAGTAAGTGGGGGATTTCAAGAGACCTGAAATAGCTTTTTATAATTTTTCATAGAGTCAAGCCCTGCCACTGGAATTTGATATTTCCCATATCCTGGCACCTCAGTTGAGATTTCAGATACAACGTCCTGTCTCAGAGCTTGCCCAGGGCCTTATGGAGTGGTAAGGAAGAGCTGCATCTGGGTCCTTTGGTTCCCAGTCAGGTCTCTCACTGCTTCCTGCTGCTACCTCTTCATTTAAATCATTCAGGGCCATTGTTACGTGAGTTTAATTTCTCATATCTTCTATTTCTCAGCAGGGATCAGAAGCAATCAGCACTTCCATATTTACCCTCAAATTCAAGATGGAGGGTCTATTTAAGCTAGAAATGGATAAGTCTTAATAGTAAAATCACCTGGAAATCCAATTAGTTATTAGAGTAACTTTCCTCCAGACATTAACTGTGATTTGATCTTTAAATATATCACACATATCTTTTAGGAATAAGAGGCCGGGAATAAAACAGAGTAAAAATTCTTTGCTTTTGAACTGATGATAGCTATAGTATATATTAATTAAATACTAGAGTTAAAACTAACTTTGTATAATGAACTTTTTAAATGAGCTACAGAAACTTCTATGTAAAATAATAAAGACTGAAAATAGCAAGGACCATAGCACTATCAAGGACAAAACAGCAAGCAAATAGTGAATAATCGAGAACAAAGTAGTATTTATATGAGCCATGTTATATATTTGTTAATAGTTATTTTCTATGAAGAACATGAAAGTCTCTGTTGAAATATAAAACATATACCTTGAAGTGTTTGTGAAAAATACTGTAAGTGAAACAGTATACTAAATTAATCAACATTATTATTAATTATTACTTAACTTCTACTGATATACTCTGACATAAACATTCTCTTTGACTTTTATTATAGTTTGATATTTGGAATATTTATACTATGAATTTGATATTTAATTGTATTTGATTTATAGAAAACTATTCTCCCAATTAATTTATTCTTACAAATAAACTATAGGTATATTAAAAATGCTAAAATATGTATATCTAAATTTTAAAAGTATAAATTCAGTAGACATTTATGCATATTACCAAAGTGCCATTCACTTTAGCATATGTTTCACAGCACATTTAAAAATGTAATTTGATATGAAAATATATGCTCAGTGTAGTCAGTTTTATGGAAGCCATCTCTTGATAGATTGATAAAGTTGTATCAAAGGCTTTTGCTCTGTGATTATTGCCTGATTTCTCAAATATATATTTATTGGGTAGCTATTATATGCATAAAAAGATCAAGTGCTATGCAGATAAACAAGGTACACCATCTTTGTTTTTAAGCTTTTAATTTTGTTACTTAAAGAAAAACTTCCAGTGGAAAATAGTGAGCGATAATTCCAGACAGTGAATAATTAACAAAGAGCCTAGCAGAAGTAAATGTAATGAGACTTTACAAACTAGGGAGAGGACAGCAGAGAGACAAGATGAATAGGACTTTATGGAGGAACTGGAAGATGAGTTAATCTTTCCTCATTGCAAAGGATCAGAGATGGTTTGGGGAGGGAATTCTAAACACACACACACACACACACACACACACACACACACTGAAAACTAAATTACGAAGGTACGGATGCCCATGTTATATTATGGGATACTGAATATGGCAAGAACAAAGAAAACAAATACCAGAATACAAATTGGAAGAATGTTTTATATCTAGATGGTGTCAGTCTTTCTATGCCAGGATAAGAGATATTAGCTTTTTCATAAAGATAGGATTATTGAGTGGTAATCATTAGGTGAAATTAACTCTGAAGGACTTTGGAAGGGGGAAACTATTGGAAACTCACAGAAGTATTGCAGTAGTCTGTATTGAGGGCATTTAAAAAACCTCAAGTAGGATATGGAGTGAGAATGAAGGAGAGTGGGTGGATTCCAGATACACTGAGAAAGAAGCATGGATAGAATAAAGTGCATGAATTGATTAGGGCAACAAGGAAGAGGGAACAATGAAAGAACATGCAATGATCTGCTGGGAGACGTGATAGCAGAGCATATTTGTTTGTAATCCTAATTAGAAGCTGGCTTTCTCTTGAGAGGGAGACCCTAAAATATTACTTTCATTTACATATATTTAAAAATGAGCATACTGTTATATTAACATTTATAATTCAATTGTGAGAGTATACCATTAATTTGGAATTTTACATGCCAGTTATTTGTCAATGGAATCAAATTTTTAAAATTATCTTGAGGAAAGTTTTCTTATTAATATAATCCTTTTAGGTAAAATGGAAACAAATTATTTTAGAAAGTTATTTATCACACAAACCATGTACCACCAGTAGTAAAGTTAGATAATAGAAAAGTAAAGAAGTTTATCAGGACTATGAATTTCCTTACAGTGTTACTTCTTATTTTAACTGATAATCATAGCTACTTCCTGCAGTAGAGAAAAAAAAAAATCATTTGCATTCACTGAAAATATAAATACCCCAAAAAAAGCATGAGAAAGAAAGGACAGCATCCTTAATAGACATCAACCCTCCTCTTAGGATACTTCCCCAAAGACCATGACTATTTCTTCTCATTGCTTTTAGTCCTGTCATCCTCTTGATAAATGACTCAATGTGTTTCAAGTCAGCATCTTAGAATCTAAAGCTTTGGTAATGTCTAAATAAACGACTATTAGAAGCAATTGTAGTATAATGTTTTGGGATGTGTTTGCTACAGTTTACCAACATGCTACTTTTGGGTAAGATGTTTCAGAGTAGTCTCTAACACCCCAGAAACCCATAATATACTGTGAAAGATTCTGGCTGCATAAACATAGTGTCTGTGGAATGCCATTGACATCTGGATCCTTCCTGAGTTCAGGAGTGGTCCATATGCTTTTGTTACCCCTATGACAACTTACACAGGGTGGCAATATTTTTGTGGGATAAAAGAATTTAATTGTCTTTCATAAAGTCATGAGTGCTTGCTTTTAAAAGATCATAATACCAGTGTCAGTAAAGCCAGCTTGTCTGCTAGAAACAGACAAACAAACAAACACAAACCTCGAAGGGCTACAGCTAGTTACTGTTCAATATCTTAGGTTGCAATTGTCATTGAGCAAAATTCCTAGGAGATGCTAGTAAAATAAGACTAGAAACATTGTCCTTGCTTTATATATACCCTTGGAATTGCAAGTGTAGATTGAAGTGTGTGTGTGTGGGAGGGATTAACAATGTTAAAATGAGGAAGGGGTATGAGAAATATTATGTAGAAAGAAAGGAAAGGAAAAGAAAGAAAGGAAGGAAGGAAGGAAGGAAGGAAGGAAGGAGGGAGGGAGGGGCCCAGGTGAGAAGAGCAGGGTACTTTAGATAGCATTACAAAAACATGTCCCAAACATTGATGAAAAAGTAAGAAAGCTTAACTGAGAAGATGATGTAACAGTGAAAATAAATAATTGCGTAATTTTGCCTAGAGCCAATGCGAGTTAATGAGAAAAAATGGCCTCTCACGTTTGGGGAGGACAGTGTATTTCAACCTCAGAAAGAGTTCCCTGTTCTTTTTAAAATTCCTCCCCCAACCCCTCACTCGGCCCTTTATTTTAGTTTTTTCTGAGCATTATATAGATGGATCAAAGTATACGTGCTAGCGTTCCTCAGGTTGTAGTCAATTTATTGAATAAAATTTAAAGTTATCTAAAGAAAAAATGTCTATGACAGGGGTTTTATTTATAAATGTTGAGAAATATAATTGCATACATTACAAATTAAATCCAACCCAACTACTAAGGTGTGTATAGATTTTTCAGGTCACAGCAAATATTTTTTAAACTAAAGTGTTATATTCACCAAAGAACATAAAAGATGCTCTTCTGTATTATTAAATTATAAAATGACAATAAGAACTAACCAATGAAAAAATAGTGTTAGTTTATCATAAAAAGCATTTATATATCATTGTCCATGTTAATATCCTAACTCTTCGATAGATGAAATCAAATTTCTAGGGCCTTCAAATTCAATACTTTTCTTCAGAATAAAAACTGTGATAAAAATTTTGTAGCACCTACTTATGCCCAAGGTCTCAGTCTTATTTAAATCATATGTTATTTGGTAATATATCCTTTCATAAAGAATATTTTGATCAGAAGTGGTGCATTTTTCTGTAGTCCGAATAACCAATAAGCTTGATTTGAAAGTGCTCTTCCAAAACCTTGATATAACTAGCGGAGTAGGCAAATAGAGTTTTTTAAATTGGCTATTGAGGTCCCCTCCTGCTTGTTTGGACATTCTCTTCTAACATTGTTGAAAGGTCCCTTAAACTCAGAATTTTTAAAACTATCATTTGGAATAAATGAAATATTTATTTAAATGTAACAGGACTACTAGGGCATTATCTTAGGTATCTATAAAACTCATCTATTCTATATAGCATTATGAGGACAATTTTCACTTACCTGGCAATGATTCTTCTCTAGAGATTGACAAAATCATTTAGCCATTAGAGCCTATAGTATAAGTTCAGTTTTTTATTAACATTTTTTGTTTGCTTTTATTCCACACTTGTCCACAAATTACATACCTTCTTTTCTAATAGAATTGTTCACATTCCTGTGAGTTTTCTTAGGTGAGGTTTGTAAAGTAGGGGATGAAAGGCATCCTGCCTTGACTGCTGCTCCCAGCTCTCATCTTGCTCTGTGTCGCTGCATTTGCGCATTTACGCACCGCATCAAACCGCTGGGTGGTTTTTATTTTTCTGTCTAGGCAGAAGGATGCTGACTTTTCTTTTACCTGTTGCACTTTGTTCCTGATGTGTGATGTTAACCTTACAGGGTCTCTGTTTCTTTGTTTACCGTCACTCCCTTCATGATTTTCTCTTTGCATGTACCTCGCGGTGTTACAGTTCCCCATCTGTCTTCCAATTCTAAAGAAAGGTCTTTTGTTTCCAAAGCCCTCTAAAGCATTGTTACATATAGTGTGGTCCACAGACCAGCAGCATCGGCATCACCAGGGAGCTTGTTAGAAAAGCAGAATTGCAGCCCACACCACAGACTTGCTGAACAAGAACCTGTATTTTAAGCACTTCTCTGAATGAATGGCACATAAATAAATGAGAAGCGCTGCTCTAACTGGTCTTTCCCAGCTCCATGCCCTCTGAGATCTCATCTGTATGTTCTCTCTGGCCATTTAGTTGCATACAGTACCATCCATGGATTACTGTAACATGATAGCCAGGATTACAGCACCTGGTAACAGCTGTTTGTATCTACATGGATGCTCTTGGATCATGGATTCCAGTGATCTTTCTGATCTCTCCTTTCAAACTTTGGGTTTGGCTATTCATCCTGATAACTTGGTTGTGAGTGGGAAGAAGGGGACTGTGGTTAGGAAACAATAGACTAGATGCTTAAATCTGCCATTTTCCACCTCCGCTTTTGAAAATCATCGCCTACCCACCTTTGATACAAAGAACAAATTAGACGTATATCTTAATGCAATTCTTGTCAAACTACTGCTTCCCCAGCAGCAAAGCCTAATAAATTTATCTTCTTCTTTCTCCTATTGCAGATTATTCATGTGTTAAACCAACAATTTTGATTGGGTGAAATTAGTTTCCTTTGTAGAACTGGGCATATTATTGCCAGAATAACATTAGAAAAAGAGTAATCTCTTCTGTACTTCTATAGGAAATGAAAGATGTTTCCACAAGTTGTTTCTAGTCCAAATCACAGGATTTCATTGTTAATATGGCTAGAAAGTGACTTGCTAAAGAGTTAACATAATTCTGTACTGTGAATACTCTTGTGCTTTGTAGTTTTCCATTGTGTTTTGAAGTCCTTGAACTAGCCAAATGACATGAAGTTATTTTCACAGGAGAAAGATACATACTGTACATTTCAGTACAGAATCATCATGACATAGGAATGGACTATTGTTCTTCAACTGTTTCTATTTGTCTCTTGGACATGGTAGAGATCTTTCACACACAGTAAACGTATAGCAGAAAATAGAATAAGAGGCAGACGATGTCTTTATGTTCTTTTGTGGAAGGATACTTCAAAAGAAAGTTAAACGATCAATTTTCTTAAATGAACAGTGAATATACATAGTTTGTGATGTATCAAAACTACATATACAATGAGATATTCTCAAAAAATTGTGAGATAGGTTCTGACATAGAGGTGAATTAATAGAGTTAAAAGTCCATAATAGAAATTGATAACGTATAGGAGGATTTCTCCACATCCTGGTCAATTAAGAATTCAGAAAGCCTGGGATAATTGACTCTGATTGCAGTGAATCATAAGCCAATATAAAGATGTAATTGTGCAGGCGTTAACTTTCATTTCCAAATGTAGTTGTACTGTTTATCTAGACTGACACAAAACCTCATGTAAACTCAATATTATGGGTAAATAGCATTTACTTAATACCCATATCTACATAAAATGAACATGTTGTTTTTGCAAAAAATTTTAATGTTATTTTAAAGTATGGGTTATTATAAAATACAATTAAACCAATATTAAATATAACATGAATTGTATTTTAAATTAAACTGTATTTCATATTAATGTTAGCTTAGGATTTCTGATTTTGAAATTATGTTGTTACCTGTTTGCAAAGACACAATCTAAAACTTTTCATTTTAAAATTAAATTCTTCTCTGCAGATGTACAAAGAATATAAATTCAAGGATATTTAATATTAAAAATTCACTTTAAATTATATATTCTTCATATGTGACTAATTTTTTTTATTGGTAGTAACTGAACAACACATAAGTGTACATATAAGAATAACATCTATTGGATGTCGGGTAGGGAGGGAGGGGGAAGGGGGAGGGGCGAGGGGGAGGAGGGGACGGATATATGCATACACAAAGGGTGCAACGCGCACCCTCCGAGAGATGGACACGCTTGGGACTGGGACTTGGGGGAAAGGGGGGGCAAGGGCAACATACGTAACCTAAACATCTGTACCCCTATAAACAACAAACAATAAAAAAAAATGGTTTTAATATTAGTTACCTTGATTCCTATGCTGAAGAAAGCCCACATACAATACTGTGATGATGGTTTCATTTCTGGGGCATTATGAAGTGGGAATATTGTTGGTTGTTGTAGTTATTGAGGATGTCTAATGGCATTTATTGGACAGAAGACAGGATATTAGAAACCCTATACTGCATGGGATAGTTCTTACAATGAAGAACTGTTCTGAATATTACATGACTCTTAGATATCCTTTTAGGTAGACATTCAGAGAGTTGAAAATCTCGTTGATGATAATCTAAGCCTAGAACCTATCTCAATTTACATATTAAAAAGTACATTGGGTATATGTATACCATAGAGTGCTATTCAGCTTTAAGAAACAATGGTGATATAGCACCTCTTGTATACTCCTGGATAGAGTTGGAACGCATTCTACTAAGTGAAGTATCCCAAGAATGGAAAAACAAGCACCACATGTACTCACTATCAAATTGGTATTAACTGATCAACACATAAGTGTACATATAAGAATAACATCTATTGGATGTGGGGACGGGGGGGAGGGAGGAGGGGACAGGTATTCGCATACACAAAGAGTGCAATGCGCACCATCCAAGAGATGGGCACGCTTGAAACTCGGACTTGGCGGGGAGGGGGGAGGCAAGGGCAACATAGGTAACCTAAACATCTGTACCCCCATAATATGCTGAAATTAAAAAAAAAGAAAAAAAGAAAGTATATTGGCATAGTCTTAATATATGTAAAATTTTCTAAGAATGCAAAAAAACATATACAAGAGTAATCAAAATAATAAAAATTTCAATGCATGTAGTTTGCTAAACTTTAGCTCACCATTTTGGAAAATCTTGTCCATCATCAGCAACATCCCTCAGGATACTTGAGTCGATTAAATATTCTGCAATTTGTAGCTTTGTGTTCATGACAACTTCTCCTAAAGGGGCAAGGATAGAAATACTATGCTACATTATCTAGTACAGTTATTTCCCACTGTTTAACATATTGAAACACACAAATACACACACACACATACTCCACAAATTATTTTCCTTTCATTTATCCTTTATATTTTAATTAGGGTATTTAGCTGATATTTAAAAATTATCTGTACATGCAAGTTCTATTATCTGTGACTTAGTTCAGAAGAATGATGGGGGCATTACAATGTGTTTATTATAAAATGGGGTATGTTGGGTCTGATAGTGTTGAGAACCACTGTCCTAGGAACATTCTATCTCAGGTAGATTTATGTCTCGCAGCAGGTCACTTGTAATATAGCCAATTGTTCAGCAAATGTTTACTTTGTTAGAAGGGCAAATGTACATAGCACAGAAAAGTGTAGGGTAGTGTGCCTTGGGTTTTTGTTCTTATGCACACTTACTTGCTGGGTGATTTTGGGTGAGTCAGAAAATTTCCCTGGGCCTGAATTTTTCTTCCATTAAATGAATGTGTGGGACTTGATGAACTCTAAAATCCTAAGACACCATGTCGTTATAGGCAGAAATTTATTTCCACAGGATAGAGTCTGTATTCAGAAACCTTCATATTATATTTGCAATGCTCATAGCTTTTGATAACTCTTTTCTTGTCTTTTTAAACACTGAATTTAAACCTATTTAGTAATATGAAATTGACTTTTCTATAAATATGTTTTCCGCTAAGTAGTAAGCCCACTTAAGTTTTATTTTCAGGAATATATTAGCAACAAGATAAATATTTATAATAATTGCAAACTCTTCATGGAAAAAACTAATGGCATGGGTTTTCATTTTTAACATACACATAAACACACACATATACATACAGATGATAGTGGTTGTGAATGTGTATATATACACATATATATAATCATACACACATATGTATGTATACATGAACATAAATGTGTATACATACATATATATATATATAGAAAGAGAGAGAGAGAGAGAGATTTACTACTGATATTTTGAAAGGTACTCATACTTGCGTATTTTAATGGCTGATTTTCTTAAAGCCCAGACAAGATTTTCTGAGTGAAATATACATGGTAATACATGAGAAAATTACTCGTCCCCAGGTCATATAAAGAGCTGGTTAAAAAAGATCACATCCATCTTTATCTTTGGGGTAGACTAGCATTCTCTCCTTCAATTCCCATTTCCTTCTTTTCTCAGCCACATGCACCTTGCCACGTTTTTTCTTTTAAATTATCGAGAGGAGGCCACGAGACGAGGAACACTTCCCTGCAGGTAGTGATATGAAACTGACAAGTAGTTTATAAACCGGCCCTACCCTGTGCTTGGAGAAGCTTTATAACTGATTGTTTTAATACCAAAGTGACACCAAAGGGGGTCAAGTAAATAAATATGCAAGCCTCACCAGTTCAAAATAATAAAATTCCAATGTGTGCAAGCCTGCTTGTTGAACATATGTTTGAGGCACGGCTAAGCCATCTGGCTCAGTGTCAAGCATTTACACCAACTGCAGTCTTACAGTACCTGACAGCAGAAAAGCTTTATTCCCCTGGTGTTTGGGCACAAATGGAGAAATATTATTGAAATGATTATCTGCATCAAGACTCAGATTTGCTTTGACATTTAGCTGGCTCTGTTTAATCCAAAGGGTTGTCTGAATGAATAAAGAGAAGGGTTCCTCCAGAAGATGCTGCGAGCAGCCAGGGAAAGCCAAATGATTAATGAGACTGAAAGGCAGGGTGGACCTGCCCACCTCCACCCAGACCTCAGTGCCAAGAACTGAATATGAAATTAGTCCAAAGCTTTCCGTGGCTTGTCAGGAAGATTCTTCTACCCTCACATGGGCTCTCATTTTGGACCTCTGGAAACAAAAGGAGCAGATACCTTACCCAATATGGAAGATATAGAGAGGCTGGGAGAGAGCTTCATGTTATAATCAGAACATTTCACATTCAAACACTTTTGCTTTTAACAGCTCTACCAGAGGCATTTAGATATGATGTTAGGAATGGAGTCTCTTTTAGGAATCCGAAAGCAACGGCTTGTCGCCTGGTTTCTGTTTTGGCAGCTGGTTTCTGTATGCTATGGTCCTTATAGCAAGATAATTTCATTTGGCTTAGAATGCTGTGTTCCACTGGTTATTCTGTGCTGCCATTCATTGCTATATTAAGCTGAGATTTTAGAAAAACGAGGTGCAGTGTTAGTTTCAGCATTCACCTATGCTAGTGAAATTTAGAAGTTTTGTCAAAAAGAGACACCTTCATCAGAGTCAAGGGAAGTTAGCGAGAAAATAGAATAATAATTAAAAAATAATAACAGAGTAGTAATGATAATAATGTAATAAGAACCTTAATTTGGAAATCTTTATCAATGAGTTCTAGGTTCATGTCTGCTTTATCTGATTTTCCGGTATACTGTACCTTTTGGAGGGAGAACTTTAGTAATGATTGTTGATTTAGATTTGAGATTACTTTGGTGATTTAGATTTAATAAGAATGTTAGACATGATTTCCTCCTCACTCTTACTTTTAATTAACTTTTTATAGAGATATGAATGAATTCTAATGAACACAATTGGCAGGCTAATTGATTTGTTTCAGAGCACAGTGAGTGATCAGTATGCTGGCAGCATTGATATAATATTCAAGGATGTCAAACAGTTTTTGGGTTAATTTTCTGGCAGAGGTTAGTTGAGGAAATTGCTTAAAATATGTACTGTTTTTGATTTTCAAATAAGGGCCTGCTTTTTTTTTTTTAATTCAGTGAATTAAAAGATATCTATTCCTTTGAATTTATAGTGTCTTTAAATTATCACATTGCCACAGGGGAGTTGCTTTGTGTATCCTGTGCATATTAACAGAATACTTTTACATGTGTTATACACATGAGAATATTAAAGACAATTTTAAGAAGACAAAGTATTCCTACTGCAAGATGAAAGCCAAGAATGTGCTGCTCTGTTTAAAAGACTATTTTTAAAAGTTGCCACCAAATCAAGAGTGGTCAAAACAAATGCTAAAAGCACCCATTTAAAGAAAAATAAAGCACAACTCTAAGAGGTTACTGTTTTGCCAGGGATCTCACTTTAAAGGTTTTGCTTAAATAAATCCCAGTGAAATGACATTCTTTTATAGTGTTAAGAACAATGAGCGGGTGAGAAAATATATTATGACATAGTTAAACACAAGGCTATAATTTCTAAACTGCATAAATTACATGTTTTTCCCTATTATGATACAGACAGCCAAACTGAACATTTTTGAAAGAAAATGACCAACGTATGATTAATTGCAAGCTCACAGATTTTGCAGCTTCAAGAGTAAATCAACTGCTAAGAAGTGCTAACTTGCTAAAATATAAACTAATTTTAGTCTCTAGATATTAAAATATAATCCATCTTCTTCCTCCATGGGGAGAGCTAATTAGAAATTGTGACTGGCAGGAGGAGAACCCAGAGAACACCAGAGTTGAGTTCACACGCTTAAAACCTGAGCCCAGAAAAAGTGGCCAGATTTTTTATTCTTTATGTTTCACATATTTAAGTTTCCTGAAACCAGCTTATGTTAATGGCTGCTGCCCAAATGTGCAAGTGACAGAAGAGAGAGTTTGTGAAAAGAACACGTTTAGTTAACATATAATGCTACAAATATATTGCAGAGATGGAGAGAAATGGCCCATGGATTTCATTTGTGCACCTCTCAAAAGATTGACTGTTCACATATAGCACTTCTAACAGCTAAGAATTTGGAAAGGCCATCAGATAAGTGGCAATTGTGTTTTGAACCTTTATATTCTAGGAGAACTTGTAAACTGTGAACAAGTCTTGATTTCAAGAAGACTTTACCTGAGTTCCAATGACTCATTGAGAGTTAAGGTAAAAAATTACGGAGTTGGAAATTCATAATGAATAAATACGCTATCTCTCCTACTCACACATCCAGAACACTTGCTAATAATTTCACATATGCAATTTTTTTATGACTAGGGTCTTATTTTGAACCTTTATTTTGTAATATTTTAAAGAGCATAAGTACATTATCAAAATTTTTCACAGTATGACTGTGAGATTTTTCAATTGAGTAGAAAATGGACATAGTAAAAATGCAGGAGTAAGATTCCCTACCAATATGATGATTAGTGTGAATAAGTGAGTGAATTAGAATTGTATAGTTTCAAGGAGCAACAGTTTTATAATAATAACCCATTTTTTAAATTTCTTATTTAAAAAAGAAATTCAGGCAAACATTTCATAATAGAAATAGAATACTACCAAATGTGGAATTGATACTCTATGAGCATTTAAAAAATATTAAATCATGATGAAAATTCTCCAGTGGATATTTTTATGTACATTTGGGGTGTATGTATTTATCTGATATTGAGATTAGTTGTCATATAGCTTTTAAAGAATAGCATGAGTTTCCCCAAGGAATTTTAAGTAAATTCAGTATGCATAACGAGATAATGAATTTCTCATTGAGTTCTGTTCAAACTAAACCCACACGTATTCCTTTCCCTCCTCCTAATGAGCAATGATTTTAACCAGCCAGGATTCCAAACTTTAAGATAATATAAATAATGAAAATAGTAATTTTGAGAGGCATTCTACATGGAGATTAAGAACTAGACTACCAGGGTTGTTATCTTGGCTCTACCACTTCTCGGTTGTGAAATGTTAGAAAAATTATTTAAAACATTTACCTTAGTTTTCTCAGCTACAAAATGAGAACAACAATACTTATAGCATTGCTGTGAGGATTCAAGATAATAATACATGTAAAATAATTGGATTAGTGCTTGGCACATAGTAAGTGCTTAATAAACATTGAAGCACATAATCATGCATCCTACACATTACAAATTATAGCCAACATATAATATACACAAGCTAATGGAAACAAAATATCCCTCTTACCAATAACGTTCTTTGTCTTAGGGTCTCCAACATGAGGTGGCATGAGGCCAAGAAGGGCTGGTAAGGTGAAATGAGGGCACAGGTATGAAAACTTGCATTCCTATAGAATCATCTGCATAGCTGAGGGTGAGAGCCCAGAGAACTGACAAGTTTAGTCATGTGGAAAACAGATTATATTACTCCATTTTTTTAGTTCACACCTGAGTCACTACAGGATTTTAGCCAAAGGTTTATGATTCAGCACAAAGAACTGTATTATTTTTAAAGCACCCAACACTAATTCATCAATCTCATTAAAAGGTTAACAGTTACAATTTAGGCATTCTTCTCTAAGGATAGTTGCCATTTGAATGCCTATTTTATGCCAGACATATTTATTTCAGTTGTTGCTAATGATCACCACAATACAAAATGTTTAGCACTATTATTATTCCCATTTTAAATATGTATAAACACTTCCAGGAAGATTATTTAATGTACTCTAGGTCATAACACTTGTTAATAGTGGAGCCAGGATTCAAACGCAAATTTATTTAATTTCAAATCCCGTGTTATTTGTACTGTATTACGTATCACAGGAGATAAGAAAACAAGGTTCGAAATATGACCATGCTTCTAAAAAAATTAACTTTTTCCTCTTTGATTAAGCAACCTGCAAAATGTAAGAAAGACGGAAACTTTTAACTATGGATTCTCAGTCCGTTGCCTACCTCAAACGTTTGGAAATACTGAGTAAAAGTAGCTGCAGATGGCATCTGGTTTCTCTGAGGTTCTGTTTTCTCACATTCTCTCTTTCGATTTCATTGTTTTAGCAGCTTACCATACTCTTAACTTGATGAGCTCTGATTTGTATCAGGTTTTCCTAATTGTTCAGTGTAGCAGCACAGTTCTGCTGCAGACTTCTCCAACCCAACCGGGAGCAATCTCTTGACGTGTGGGACAAAATGAGAATGTCTTACATGTTTTGTGGGGGTCCCAGAACTAGTGGAAAGAAAGAATGGAGTAGAAGCAATATCTGAAGAAATAATGTCAATTTCCCAAAATTGACAAAGTACATCAACCCACAGGTTCAAAAAATTCTACAAACCCCCAGCAGGTCGATTATAAGGAAAAACACACCCAGTTACACAGAGAAAGATTGCTGAAAACTGAAGACAGAGAAAATAGTAAAAGCTGCCAGAGAAGAAAAGATGTGCTACTTTCAATGGAGCAGCAATGAAATGGATAGCTGGCTCCTCAACAGAAATAGTGGAAGTAAAAGACAATGAAATGACATCACTAAGTGCTGAAAGATAATAGCTGCCAACCTAGAAGTACATATCCAGCAAAAACTTGAACTTGCGCAAAGCAATGGAGAACAACAGAAAGGGTAAATATGGAGGTAAATATAAATAGATATTGACAGCACATTGACTATGTAAAACAGTAACAGTAGTATTAGAAAATTTTAAATTTATGTAGAATCAAATGTATGATAATAACATAAAAACTGAGAAAAATAAAGGGAATTAAAGTGTTCTAAAATTTTAGAATTATTAGAAAAGAGGTAAAATTATTAATTCTTACAAGAGTACAATAAATAAAGCATGTGTGTTATAATCTATTCATTAAAATAATATTAAATTATTTTAAAATATTAAGTTATGGAGGGGAAATAGAGTAATAAAGCAAAAGAGGACAAGAAAAAAAGTATCATAAAACAATTGGCTTAATGGAAATAAATAGAAGCTAAATATAAATCTAAAGGTATCATTTACTTTGAATGTAAATGTACTAACTGTTACAATTTAGAAGGCTAAAATTGTCAGATGGGATAATAGGTAGCAGGAAAAAAAGCAGAAGGAAAGAGAGGAAAAATACTAGACAAAAGCAAAAATAAATACAGAAACAAGCAAGAGTAATCTACCTCAATAAGGCAGAGAGCTGTGAATAGCAGAAGTAGTAACAGGAATGAGAAGAAGGAATCCCACTGAAAGTGGGAAAACTTAATGAGAAAGTGAAATTATTATGATGAAAGGAGAAATAAATTAAGTAAATTAAGAAAGAAATGAATTAAAGCAACATTAAAGTCTGTAGAATTCATATAACATTTATTAAGGCATTAATAACTCACTACCTTTTAAGTTCACCTTTGTTTCCGGGAGTGTGTTTATTGAAGTTTGTAGTAATGACCAGTATTTATCAAGAAAATCTTAAATTATATTTAAAACACACATTTTCAGAGATCAGGAAATGTGTGATACACTTTGGAAAATTTATCATCCAAATAAAGAAGCAATGCTGTGAAAAGTGATATCATTACCTTAACTAAATTCAGGATACTGTTCCACACTGCTTTAATGGTACTTTCCTTCTTTTTTGTTGAAAGAAGAAGCACATGAACTTCGTGGCATGGGGAACTGAGCTGGGGGCATGAGAAGCATTTAAAAATTAGCTGGTAAAAGAATGTGGAAATGGTCCCCAAATATGTAACAGATTTATGCAGAGTAGTGCTTCTCAAAATTCGAAAGACATGTGAATTAGCTGATGTTTCTGTTAAAATGCTTATTCTTATTCAGTAGGTCTGTGGTGGAGCCTGAGATGTATAACAAATTGTCAAATTATGGAGCACACTTGGAGTAGCCAATGACTAGTAAACACAGAACAGAAAGTCTTGAAGATGATAATCAAAGGTCAATAATGAAAATAAGTCACTTATTTTATGAGCATTGCCACCACAGCTCTAAACTCTGTCTAGCCAAAAGATACTCAACAGATCCTCAAAGGAAAAATACACCAAAAATTACGTCATTTAGGAGACTTTATAAAACTTACAAAAATGTAACAAATATGTACTAAATTATTCCCACTAAGGAATTTTTAAAAGGGTATGCAATTCTTTATTTCTACAAAATGAAAGCAATTGCAATCTGTTAATGTATATCTTTATTGTATCTCGGAACTATCAAATTCAACTTAGGAAAACAAAAGCTTCCTTAGAAAAACCCTTATAGGGGAGCTGCAGTCATTTTTTATTATAATTTCTAAAATATACTTCCAACCAAATTTCATATAAAATTAAAATCCTGGGTCATATAAAGCTGCCAATCAAAACATTGGCAAATGAAAAATGCACACAGTAAACATTTGGGAAAATAACATAGCAGTTTTCTCCTTTTATTAAATTTTGACTGAACAAATGGTAAGTGCTTTGGTGTCAGGGAAGCTGCATGAATAAAAGCCAATGAGGTTGGAAGCAGCATGTTATAAAGATTAAGATAACTATATTCAATTATCTTACCCACATATTCTCCTTACCCTATAATACCCCCTGTCCTCTGAGAAGTACTTATTCGGTACTTTAGAAACCTGACAATTTCTGGGAATTCTTCATGTTGTCTTATTTTTGTGCCTTTTGAGATTTGCAGATAGTATGAAGAAATCAAAATCACTAAAATATAAAATAATTTTCTAAAAAAATTACTGCTAATAGAAATAAAGTATCCTTATGTGTCCTAATAGGAATATGATTCTTATTGAAAATTGTATTTATCTAGGGTTTAAACAAATATTTTTTAAAACCAACAATCATTTCTTCATTTAATCCCGTGGCTAGAGTTATGAGGGGAAAGCTGCATAAAAACATTAAAGTCACAAATATGAGAATTTAGAAGAAAGATGTGAATTTGCATTGTCAGAATCCAGGAAATCTTATTAGATGAAGGAAGATAGCAAGAAAGTCTTTAAACAATTTTCCGGAGTACTTTATATGGAGGCAGAGATGAAATAAGAAACAATTTAGCACAATGTGGGGAAGGAAAGATTGATTAAAACCCTGAGGAAGTTTTTACAAAACAAAAATTATAAAAAGAAGGAAAGGAGAAAAGTTGTTCTAGTACAGTAATGAGATGAATATATACAAAAACCTTTTTAATCCATTTTGAGTATGGAATATTTAAATTAAGATAATCTTAAAATGTACTTTTACATTGTAATGAGTTTCTATACACCTTAGTTGACTAAAATAAGAATCAAAATATTATCATTATCATCCTCCATAATTACATGGGTTTTTTTTTTCTTTCTTTTATTCTTTTGTTTTTTCATTTCAGAGTATTACGGGAGTACAAACACTTTGGTTACATAAATTGCCTTTACAACACCCAAGTCAGAGCTACAAGTGTATCCACCCCCCCAGACGGTGTTCACCTCACCCCTTAGGTGTGAATTTACCCATCCCTTCTCTTTCCCCTCCCACCTACCTGATACCAGATGAATGTTACTTCCATATGTGCACATAAGTGTTGATCAATTAGTAACAATTTAATGATGAGTACATGTGGTGTTTGTTTTTCCATTCTTGTGATACTTCGCTTCAAACAATGGGCCCCAGCTCCAACAAAGATAATACAAGAGGCATTAGTTCACCATTTTTTTTTATATGGCTGAATAGTATTTCATGGTGTACATATACCACATTTTGTAATCCACTCATGTATTATTGATGGGCACTTGGGTTGTTTCCACATCTTTGCAATTGTTAATCATGCTGCTATAAACATTTGAGTGCAGATGTCTTTTTTATAGAATGTTTTTTTTTCCCTTTGGGTAAATACCCAGCAGTGGGATTGCTGGATCAAATGGTAGGTCTACTTTTAGTTCTTCAAGGTATCTCCATACTACTTTACATAGAAGTTATACTAGTTTGCAGTCCCACCAGCAGTGCATGAGTGTTCCTATCTCTCTGCATCCATGCCAGCATGTGTTGTTTGGGGACTTTTTGATAAAAGCCATTCTCACTGGAGTTAAGTGATATCCCACTGTGGTTTTGATTTGCATTTCCCTGATGATTAGAGATGTTGAGCATTTTTTCATGTTTGTTGGCCATTAGTTTATCTTCTTTTGAAAAGTTTCTGTTTATGTCCTTTGCCCGCTTTTTAATGGGGTTGCTTGATTTTTTTCTTGCCGTTTTACCTGAGTTCTATATAGATTCTAGTTATCAGCCCGATTACTTGTTATACATAGCTATATAACAGACCACTTTTCTAGACCTTGAAAATCCCAAAAGTGTAAAATGTGGTCATGTTCTTTAAGTAGTTATAATTTAGCAGGGCTGAGAATATATCATCTAATTTATTCATGAATTTATTATTTTATTCAATTTGTATCAATGCAGTGAGTATCAGTTTGGCACAAGAGGCCATTGGGGAGAAAAAGATGAATAAAATAGACCTATTGGTTTCAAGGAGCTTATACTTCCATAGGGAAAATAAATTATGTACATAAATTAGGTATAATATAGAAGACATCAAATGACGAACTAACCTCTGTTAACTGAAGAGCCAAACATAGGTATTGAGATGGTTTTAGGCCCCTAAAAGTCTGTGCCAAGAATATTGAAAGTATTCTCACAGAAAGGGAGAGACAATGTGCTATATGAAATCCTTTCTGAAAGAAGTGGCTTGAGAGTTGAGCGTGGAAAAATCAGTAAGATTTGAACACACTTACAAAACAGGGAAGGGTGATTTGGAGTGAAGAACAGAGGCGCTGAGACAGAAAAACAGGAAAGATATAAGGGGAATGGAAACAAAGGGGGCCCTGTTTGGCTCGAGTATAAAAATGCGTATAAGAACATTTCCAGTGCAGGTGGTTGATGAGTTCATACGTTAAAAAGACATACTCAAACACACTCCACACACATACACACTCCACCAAACATCAGTGATAGATAAAATATTTTTAAAAAGAAATAGTTAGATATAAGAAGATAAAGGAACATCTCTGTGAACCAGAAAGTAACTGAAAAATAATCAGTAAGTAGCTTGTAGAAAGTCAGAAAGGAGGGTCTGGGAATTCAACCTGTGAGATCTAATGAAGATGACCCTATAGAAGACAGCAGATTATAGCCAATGTCACTGCTTGCTGGCTGAGAAAAGTGACAACAGCTGCCCAGGTTGGCCTGTGACCAATCTGGCCAACCAGGACATTCCTTAGAACTAGAGTCCAGAGGGCCCAATATAAGGTTTAGTGTGAATTGAAGATTCTGAAGTACTAAATATTATGTAAGAAGGAGTGGACATTGAGTGAAAAAAATAAAATCTCACTCAAGAAGAGCTTCCAAAGTTAAATTTCAAAGGACAAAATGAGGTAGAACACCTGGAAAGATAATCAGCACACTCAAAGGGAAAACAAATAACAGAGCACATTGGAAAATATGGTAAAATAAATATGTTTAAGAAAGTCTAAAGGATATAGGTAGGAATATTAATTATGAATGCAAAATAGAAAATTATGAAAAAGAAGCTAGCAGCTGGGAATCAAGAAAGAGTACATATGAAAAAGAACAAAGTAAAAATCATGTAAATAATCAAAGTAAAAGAAGACAAATAGTCTCTGTTAAAAAGAGAATTACTGAATTGAAAGACAGAAGAGAAAATTGTTCAAAACAAAACTTTAAGATATAAGGTTAAAAATAAGAAAAAAGGAACCAATATTATGTCTAATAAAAGACATGATGATGAGGGAGATAGAATGATAGAGAAACAATAAGCAAAGAGATCATGACTGAGAATTTTCTATAAATGAAGAAAACTTTAAGCTATCAATTAAAAAAAAGATTTGTTTAAATGCCCATACACATTGTATGAAACTATAAAACATTACAAATAAAGAGATACACTTAAATGTATCAACAAAAAGAGGGAGAATACTTATAGTAGAAAGACAGGCTAGCAGCACAGTTCTTACCAGCCGTAAGGCATGGCAGAAGAAAATGGAGTAACAGTGCCAGACTATCCAGCTAAACTTTCGAGTGTGAGCACAAAATACACACTTGCAGATTTGTAAAGTCTAAGAGCATTTGCCACCCATTGGCCTTCCCTGAGAGAACTACTAAGGGACTATTGATACTTCAGTAAGGAAAATAGTTGTCTTGCTCATTCAATAGCAAATGCTTTATGAGCACAACCGATACACTGGACTTTGCTCATATGCTGAAAACAGAAGGGTCAAAAACAAAAGCAAAACAAAACACAAAGTCCCTGCTATCACGGTATGTTCACTGAAATGAGAGGATGACGCAGATGAAAAAGTAAACAAATTTGCCCTCAAATAATGATGAGAAATATGAAGAAAGAACAGTAAATCAGGGCGAGATAACACATAGTGATGGGAATATTTTAGTTGACGTGGTCAGTGCAAGACTGTCCAAGGCAATGGCATTTGTTAAGACCTGATTCAAGTAGAGATTTGAGCAATGTGAATATCTGATGGAAGAGAATTCAAGAGATGAAAATGTCCAAGTTCACAGGCAATAGCTCACTTGTGTTTGAAGAATAATGATGAAATCAGTAACCTGGAGTGCAGTGAACAAAAGGACAATACAAGGAAATGAAGTCAGAGAGGGTAGGGGGATTACACATCGTAAATCCTTGTGAGCACTTTGGACTTTATGTGTGAGGCAAAGCTATTTGAGAGACATGATCACTACCTTTGGAAAAGAACACTCTGGTCACTATGTTATGAACAGGCTAAGAGAGTAAAAGAAGCAGTGAGACATTTCAGTAATTTATTATAGTAATCTAGGTGATAATAGCTTGACCATGATGCTAAGTGAAATAAAGAGTGACAAGAGTGAGGTTTTGGATACATTTTGAGGGCAGAAATAAGAACAATTGCAAACTCAGAAGGATGGAGTGGAATGCAAGAAACAACATAGAGACAAATAAGTAAAACAAAAATAATGATTGTAAGGTAGTAGTGGGAGAAAATATTGGAATGATAGTTTCGATTGGGGCAAGTTCTGATATGTTAGTCAAAGATTTTGGACTTTACGTGGTAGATGTGGGAAATGCATTTGTACTATTTCTGCGTCTATCTGAATAAATGACAGGTTCAGAGCAGTGGGGCCTGGCAGACTCAGGGAAGCCAGGATGTTACAGGACCTAACTTGTGCTGGGGGAAGCTTCAAGTTGTAGGAGGAAGTTCCATCTCAGAACTGGAACTCAAAAGCTAGGATCACAGATCAGAGGTCATAGCCTAAGCAGGTAATAAAAGTACAGTAAAATAACATGAATACTCTGACAGTGAGTTTGAGACATGAATAGGAAAGTTAGAAGTAAACTCTATTACAAGATCGAGTAATATTAGAGAAGAATGATAGCAGCTAGCAAGCAAAGAATTAGTCATAGGACTATGGTTCAGAGTTAAAACTCTAGTATTTTGTAATGAGGTTGGAAATAAATTGCATAGAGGCCCAATCTTAGCTTTAGATCAGTAATGAGTGTAACAATTGGGAATTATATTTTATGGTTAATTACAAAGACCAGAAATACTAGTTACTAAATAATATAGAAAATTATTTCTCCCATGCATGTGAAAAGTACGAAGGTAGTAGCAATCGATACTGATACATAGTGGATCTACAAAATAGTCATGGCCTCAAATTCCTTCTATTTTTATAGTCAACCATCATCCTTAATGAAGCTAAGAATTTTGGTGTTTTGTTCACAAGGCTGCTCATGCTCCAGCATTCACATCTACATTCCAGATGGCAGAAAGAAGGAAAGACAAAGGGCTATACCCTAGCACCTTCTTTGGAGAGACTTGCATAGAACAACCACCTAATAGCTTTATCTTATATCTCTTTGGCCAGAACTTAGGTCACATGGTTATACCCAATTAAAAGGGAGTCTGGGAAACGTCTTTTATTTTAAGTTACAAGGGAAAAATAGAATAGACACTGAATAGGTAACTTTAATCCTCTACCAGAACAGGTTATCAAAATGGGGATTCAAGCAAGACTAGATCTTATGGGGAAGATGAGTTGGTGGTAGGGAAGGAAGAGAAGAAGGAAGGAAGGAGAAAGGAAGAAATGAAGAAAGTGGGAGAGAAGGAAAGTTGGAAGGAAAAAAGGACCTAGGCCTAGTGTTTTTCTATAGGTCATCGCAGCTTGATTGATTAAAAAGCATAAAATCATCAAAAGTCAATTCTTTCATGTATCACAACCAGGGACTCTAAATAATAATTTAATGTACATTTCAGGAAGTGGATTAGCATCTATGTTTTAGGTTGGCAACCATAATTTTCCACATCCTTGCACCTCCTGGCCTGCTGGAAAACTCCATCAAATGATACCTCAGAGTGCCAGCCAAGGAGACTCTTAAGAGTAGTGCCTAAGGCTGAGTAAGCCATGTAGTATAATTCATCTCTGCTTGAGAAAAACAAAAGTTCCCTAATCATTGGAATAGACTTGGGAGCAATGTTATAGGTCTTGCTTAACATTTCCTAGACCTTAGGAATTTAGCCTAGATGCCAGCCTTGTTAAACTACATGGCCTGAAAAATATGTGCTTCTGAGGCTAACCTTAGAGATACCCTTCTACCATCTGCTTCGGATGTACATGATTTGTGCCCTTGACGTGGTCACACGGAATTCCTAGTCATCTTCCTGCATGTCCTATGGGAATATCAGGGACCAGCTAATCAGATATTATAGGTTGAAATGGGGAGGGTTACTGAGAGAGTGGCTTAATGCTTAGAGGTCACCCTTTAGAAACAGGGCTTGGACTGAGACATAAGGGATAACTTGAACAAGTCTTATCCCCTGCAGGATGTCACCTAAGAGAAAGAGTAGGTCTCCTGTAAAGATCCTTGCAATTCAACCCCAGGCTCAACCATGGATGTTAACGTGGTGAATCCTTCCTCTGGGTTCAAATCTGTTTCTCATCTCTCATCTGCCTGAGACTAGCAATTACATGATGTATATTATTCTCATGGTAAAAGATAAAGGACAAGAGGGCAAGCCTAACTGTGCAAGCACATTTTTAGCTTCGTTTCAAGTCCTGTCAGCTAATACCCTGTTGGCTGACACATGTCATATGACTAAGTCCAGCATGAGTCCTATGGAGACTTATACTTCCCCATGGAGGGGGAATGGTGAAGAGAAGGTGAGCACTGGCTCGGTAATAATCTGTCCTATTGTTCATAAATATTCATGCCCCTCTCGTGTGTAAAATATACTCAGGTCCACTTTGGGAATCCCCAAAGTGCCATCCCATCATGGCATCAGGCTTGAACCTAGATTTTATCATCTACATAGGTGTGGTTGCGGGTCTTTTTGATATAGAGTCCTATACACTGAAAAGACAAGTTATTTGCCCTCAAACTCCAAATCCAATACATGCAAATTCAAAGCAATAATAGAGCAATAATGGAATAAGGAAATGATAACTGCAATGAATTCATACAAGACAGCAGGAATGGGAGGCATGTGGCAGTCAGCAGTCCTTCATGGTTTTTAAATCCTGTTGATTTAATGTTGCCAGGCCCCCCTAGGGTAGAGGATATTGCTTGATTATGTCCTAGAGCTCCTCCCTGGGAGCACCTATACAGTTCATTATACTCCATGGCTCCTGAATCCACTCTTCCTTTACTTACAGTCTTCTGGGCCATTTTGCAAGAAATCTTTGAAGGATATGCCAGTCTTGGCCTCTGAACAATTCACTCATCCTACTTTCAGGCTGCAGAAAATTGGGGGCCCAGTGTTTTTTTTTAACCTATCAAACTGATTAAATCTCTTTTTGTTCAGTCCATGCTGGTGGTGCTATTGCCAAGAGTTCACTCAAAAACCTTATTGATTTTCTATGAATTCGATTCGAGTCAAATTCAGTTGCTCAAAGCCATACTCATTTCTCGAACTCCTGGCCTCAAGCAATCCTTCCACCCTGGCCTCCCAAAGTGCTAGGATTATGACATAAGTCACCCACAATTCTTTTGGAGACATGCCTTTTTCTCTAATCTTAAAAATGGCACTTTTAATGTATTATGTTTACATGGAACCACCCCTTAAACTTTCTAGGACCCCTTTTATCCAGCTGAAAGCAACTACTAGACTTAGAAAACACAGTTTTTTTAACAACTTAATTCATAACTCTTTCCAAAGGGGGTTTATAGCCACATCCTTGATTTAGTCTTTACAGTAAGATCATGATTTACTACCAGTACCTGAATTTTGTCTTTTTCCTGAGGCTGTCATAAAGGTTGTACATTTGATGTGATGAGTAACAATTTCATTTTCCAACCCTGAAATCTCTGGGTTCTCTATATGCTCTTTAAATTCTCCTTTAAACCAGCCAATTATTTTCTGAGTTTATCTCTGTCTCGTATTAACCTTGTCAAATATATCTAGTGGCTACCAGAGGCATATTCTTTTCATGGAAAAATGTAGGCATTCCAGAGGATGATCCCAAACCTTCAAGTCTCTGATCATTCAGTCATTCAGGTCTCTGATCTCATCACATCTTCTAACATCCCATTGGCCAGAAAAGATCACATGACTAAGCTCAAACTCAATTGGGCAGAGAGGTATATTCCTTCTCTGGAGGTAGAGTGAGGAAAGGAGGAGAGAATATTTGTTGAACAATTATAATATAATTTACTATAGCTACGTATAACAAGTCAAATTCTAAAATCTTTACAGAGGATAGAATACTTGCCATAGTTTGGTTTGTTTGACCCCTCCAAATCTCATGTTGAAATTTGATCCCCAGTGTTGAAGATGGGGCCCAATGGGAGGCATTTGAATCATGGGGGCAGATCCCTCATGAATGGCTTTTTGCCATTCTTGTGGCAATGAGTGCGTTCTCACTCACTTAGTTCTTGCAAAAACTGTTTGTTTAAAAAATGCCTGGCACCCCCCTCTCTTGCTTCCTTTCTCACCATGTGATCTCTGCATATGCGGCTCCCTTTTGTCTTCTGCCCTCAACAGAAGCTGAGCAGATGCCAGTGCCATGTTTCTTGTACAAACCACAGAACTGTGAGCAAAATAATTCTCTTTTCTTTATAAATTACTCAGTTTCAGGTATTCCTTTACAGCAACACAAACAGACTAAGACAATACCCTATAAGCCAAAACAGATAGTACTGAGTACATAGAGAGTATATATAAACAGAGGGGAGGTTTTTGGGAAGTATTGTTTGGACAATGGTCTGAAAATGATAGTCAGTAGCAAAGCATACACTCACTCTACTTTGTGGTCTCATAAAATGGGGAGGCTGGAAATACCAGCTTCTTTCAGAGAAGATTTTAAAAGAATTTATATATATAGGGAACAGTCATTACATATGTGCATATATGTCTATGGAAACCGGACCTAAAAGATTTCAAGGCTAAAAAATCAGCTAATCAAAAACTTTATCAGTCATCTCTGTCTTCAAGTAAGAAGTCTCTTTTATTCTGGGAGAGTTATTTTGGGAGTCCTTTTCAATATGCAGATATAAGAAAAGTGCTTGTTCTCAGACATGGGAAGAATGTTAGGTCTGGTCATGTGAAAGTTACAGGGGCTTGACTCAGTTAAGTGGTCTGAGGTCAAATTTGGGCACGTGGGTTATAAGTGGTCACTTCCCTTCCTTCCTTTTTTCTCCTCTCTTCCTCTCACTCACCTTCTCTTTTTCTGCTTCTCTGTTTCTCTTTTCTTCCCTCCCTCCCGCTTTGGTTTTCTTTCTTTCTATGTCTTCTGTTGGCTTTTATTATTAACCATTTCTAACCATGTAAAAATAGGAGACTAGCATAATGAAGTCCCATTGTCCTTGTCACTCAGCTTCTGAATTTTCATCTAATGGCCACTATTGTTTCATCTTACATCCCAGTCATGCTCCCTGCCCTAAGACTAATATAAAAGTAACCCCAGACTAATATTATTTCATTCTAAATATTTTAGCAGAATTGCCATTTCTAATAGTTGTATTTTCTTTACTTTATCCTCAAGCCATCAGTAAAAGTTTTTCAAAAGTGAGACTCTGGCATGTATCATGCTAAAAAAATTACAGAACACTTGTCCATGTTCAGAAAGAGTAGCTAAGGGGAAACTGTATCCTTTTTTAAGAATGGAATGGTATTATTAAGACAATTTGCAGAAATGTGTGTAAAACAGAGAAGGAGTTTCAGGAGGAAAGGGCACCTCCAGCATGGCAAGTCCTCCGTCTGGGGACATGAGGGGAAAGACAGAGTTTAGGCTCACAAGAGAGATACTTCTTTTCAAGCTATAAGCTGCTGTCCATTAGTTGGGAGTAAAATTAGTTTCATGGATAATGATTCAAAAAATAAAATAGACTAAGTCAGAAGTGACCAGACTGGAATAAAAAATACTAAAGCACATTAGTACATATTAAGGCTAAGAATAGTATTGTATTTATAAACTTTCATATGGGTATATTGGGTCATGATATATAATGTATTTATGCCTGTTAATTATGATTGCAGATATTTAAAAAGAAATGCTTTGGGAACCCTTAGAAATCACTCTGAGACACTTTGAGAGGAATGGGAATTTATGACAATATGGCCCATAGAGGACTGTACAGCTGACTCCCTGAATGTAAGGATTTATTTTGCTTACTAATTTATTCCTGGCACCTTGCAAAATGTCTGACACATAGTGGATTCTAATAAATATTTGCTTAATAAATGAATAAAACAAATAAATGTATTTGTGGTTAGCTTTCCTTTGTGAGGTAATTTAAGCCCCTTCCATCTTGAGACTCCACTGTTTCCTACTGTCTCATCACCTGCATCCAGCTGATGGTAGGAAAAGGAGCCTGAGTAGACATCTCTGGCCTTTAAAGCCTGGGCAAGATCTAGTCTCATGACTACACTGAAGTACAAAGGAGGCTGGAAAATAGAGTCCAGCTGCATGATGAGGAAAAGAAAGAAATAGATTTGATGGGCAAATGACATGGTTATTTAAAGTAGTGCATAATACAAATGAAGTTAACCGTACGGTGGACGTTTTCTACTCCAATGAAATTGAGAGTGGTATTTGAAAGGTAAATCAAAAAGATGAGTGAAAGAGAGAAAAATTTTTAAAGATAACATACAAATATTAAACATCGATTTTAACTTAAAAATGTGAATTATAATTTTTTTGCTAATTTTCAATCCAGTACTGAGAACTTTTCTTTTAATAAAGATCTTTGGTTGGATATGTCTTCTTTACAAACATCACATCCATAAGGTAAACAACTTTCAGTCTGGGTTCTTAAAGTAGAAGTGAGAACTTATAAGTCAACTTGCATGCAAAATCCTTCTAGATTTTCAAAGTATTTTTTTCACTCACGAATAGACTGACATCATATTTTTCAAATAACTCTGATTAAGTCTTTCAAACATCTTCTGAGTGTTTTAACAGAAACAGCTCTCTTTTTTTCTATGTTCATTTCATTAGCTTACCATATGAAATTATATATTAATAACTATCACAGTATGCCCTGGAAGTAAACATGTTTGGGAACAAACATAACTTATTCTTCATAGACATTCAACTTAACCATTGGGTGCATCTTAGCTAATAACCTATTAACACAATCGTTCAGCATATTGTGGGAAAAGTCACTAGTTTTCACAGAGGTAATGAAAAACAATGGTGAGATGATTAAAGGGAGAGTGATTCAGATGGTTTTATCTGTTGATCATTAAATTTTGCTTTCATCATCAATCTCTATTGCCACATCCTTCAAAAAAGTGCTTTTCCAATGTCTATTGTATTTGAATAAATATATTAATATAAGGGCCACATATTTAATCTTTTTATCTTTTTGTTATTCAAACAAAGCTGAATTACATTAGAATTGATCTAGGTGTATAACTTTATTTAGAGTGTATATTTCCTTCAGTTATCACTAAGGTTATAGTTAAAGTCTTTTCTTAGTCCTGATAATAATAATAATAATGATAATAGGTGTTTATTTTACACTCAGTCTCCAGGATAAGTATTATATATGCATTAATGACTACAATACTCCAAACATCACAGGGGAAGGTATATTGGTATCTGTATTTCATAGAGGAGAAAATAGGTTTGAGATGTTGACTAACTATCTTGGTTATGGTCACAGAGCTAGAGCCAAAGTTTGAACTCAGATACTTTTAATTCCAAAGCCTATGGTCTTAACCACTCAGCTATAAGTTTTAGTCATAATTGTTCAATTTGCTCTGACTGCTCATAAACTGACTCAATTATATAAATAAATTTCTGCTATCTAATTATAAAAGGAGGTACACCATAGGTTGAAGAAACCACTTGTGAGGTCAATTGCTTAAGCTTTGAAAGGCTTTTGATTATCCTTTTGATAAGTCTTCATTTACAGCATATAATAATATATAACATTACTATGTTAAGAAATCATTCTGATAACCCTTAAAAATTGAGGACAATATATTACATTATAAACTATGATCTAGGAGGTCAGAGAATGGGTCTGCTTTAGTTGATAGGTGTATTTTCTTATTCATAGCATAGGATCTGGTTCAATAAAGATTTATTGAAGAATAAATGAATCAGTTAAAGAATGAATTATTTTTTCCAGCATTATATTAATATTTCCTGGGAATAGAATTGCCTATGTAAGAGAAAATTGTGAAACAGCAATTAAATTTTTTGAGTATCAATTTATACCCTCAATTTAATATTTTGAAATTTGTTAAGAAAGATTCAGCAGTTAAAAGGTAAAACCTCTTGAATATGTTATAAGAGAAGATAATGTATCTGAAGGTTTATTCCCACTAAAATCAAGGCTAAGGTTTAATAAGCACAAGTAATTATGTCAGAGAATTTTATTAATCATCTAAACACTTATTTCATAAAAGCATCCAGAGACTGTTCAATTATACTTTTTACCAAGAGCCATCATAATTTAGAAAATTAAGGATTAGTAAATGTGTATGCTATATTAAAATCACACAACCTTTGGACAGTCATGCCTTTTATCTGAAAATCCATTGATTTTTCTAGATTTTTATAATTTTGTGGCCTCTAGAAGTCAGAGTATAAATTTGGGGCTCTATCAGTCAGGGTTTCACAGGTGGCAAATGAAATGAGTGGAGAACCACTAATATTTTTTAGGGTGCTATCTCAATTTATATATTTATTTTTAATTGACAAATAGAATTGTATGTATTTATGATGTACAATGTGATGTTCTGAAATATATATACATTGTGGAATGGCTAAATTAAACTAATTAACATATACATTACCTCATATGCTTATCATTTGTCTGTGACAAGAACACTTAAAATATTGATGAAAGGAATAATACGTTCCCTGCCTTATCCACAAGGTTGCTGTGGGATTAAATAAAATGTCTATGAAAATGCTATGCAAATGTAAGTTGCCTTTTTTTAAGTGAAGAAAACAACCTTGTAATTATGCTCTTCATTTTTTCTTCTTTCATTGACATTTCTGAGAATGCACAATACTGTCTTTCTAATGATCCAGTTAAAATGCAATCAAATAATTATGATATGATGTAATAAGTGTGGAAGATTCATTCTGCATTCAGATGAGGGTTGGGTACGGCTTCAGAGAGGAGGTGATATATGGGTTGGACTTTGAGGAGTGGATAGGAATTCAGCAGCGGTGACCAGGAAGAGGATTTCAGCAGGGACAAGAACACAGGACAAGACATGGAGGTATGTTACTCCTTGGCTTATTTGGAAAAGAGGGAACCAGGGTTGCTGGCATGTCGATATATAGGATGTGTGAAGTGGCAGGAGAAGAGGCTGAAGACGAAGATGTGTTAGTCAGGGTTCTCCAGAGAAACAGAATGTGTGTGTGTGTGTGTGTGTGTGTGTGTGTGTGTGTGTGTGTGTGTGTGTGTGTTTATGACGAGATTTATTATGGAAATTGGCTCAGGCTGTTAAGGAGGCCAAGAAGTTTCATGACTGCAAGCTGAGGCCAATGAAAGCTAGTGGTGTGATTTGATCCAAGTGGGAAGGCTTGAGAACAGGGGTGGGTTTGGGTGGAGGCTGACGGTAAATCCCGAGTCAGAAAGGCTGAGAACCAGGAGCGCCAGTGTCCAAGGGCAGGAGAAGATGGATGTCCCAGCCAAAGCAGAGAGTAAATTTATGCTTCCTCTGTCTTCTTGTTCTATTCAGGCCCTCAATGGATTACATCATACAGACGCCTTGGTGAGGGCAGATCTTCTTTATTCATTCTACTGATTCGAATGCTAATCTTTTCTGGAAGCACCCTCACAGATACACCCAGACATAATGTTTTACCAGATATCTGGACATGGGGCATGCCTTAGCCCAGTTGAGTAGATACATAAAATTAACCATCACAGAAGAATTTTTTTTTTTTTTTACTGCAGAGCAGTGGTTTTAAACCCAGGCTCCATTTTAGAATTTCCTGGAGATCTTTTAAAAAATACTTATGTCCAGGATCAATTAAGTGAGAATCTTTGGCGATTAGAACCGAGCAGTTTTTTTTTCATGATCCCTAGGTGATTTTCATATGCTACTGGTGATCAAAACCCAAAGCCATACAGTAGAATGAATAAGAAGGCCCATCAATAACTTCAGTCAAGATCTTTTTCCTCAAGCCATAAATAAGTCTATACACCAGCTGCCTCCTGCATATGTCCTGTGTACATCCTCCTGGGCATTGCACAAGTCCCTGCCTCACATTTCGAATTGCATCATCATTTCTCTCCACTTCCCGAATCTATACTTTGTATAAAATTCTTTACTTCAGTGAATGCCACCGAAATGCATCCAGTCCAGAAATCTCTTATTCATTCTTGAGTCCTTCCCACCACAATCACCAAATTCTCTTTGTCTGCCTCCTAATTATCCATCCAGGCTTCCTAACTCCTCCCCGTTGTGCTGTCACTGCCCTAACCAGGCCTCCATTTCTTCTCATCTGGACAGTTACTGGCATCCCAGCTACAATTTTGTCCCAATCCATCAGTTTCCTACATAATTGTCCCAGTGACATTTCTAAAATATAGATCCACAACTCATTCTAATAGTGAACACTCTTTGATGTTTTCTCATTTTTCTTGAAATTACAAACATTTTAACATAAAATGAAATGCCTTTAATACCATTTCACTCTCTGCAACCTGCCTCTTTCTCCTTGTTGCACTTCTCAGTGGGGGTGTCCACACATGGTGTTCCTCTTGCGTGAAACTCTACACCTGATACTCGTTACCTGGATAATTCAGTTCATCCTTCAGCTCTCCTTCAAGTATTCATGCTTGGCTCTCTGAAACCATAAAAACTTGCATTATCCTTATCAAGGCACTTATTGGGCTATATTTTAACTGCTTATTTAATCTAATATTTCACTCACAAGATATAAAGTTTTGTAGTACAAGGAAAATGTCTTTCTTGTTCACAGTTTGTATTCCCAAAGTGTTATTGGCACAGAGTAGGCATTGAGTGTTTGCTGACTGAATGAACACATGTGCTAATCTTGAGGTGTAATGATGCAGTGATGTATGATACTCAGGCCCTGACCTCCAGAAGCTTACACTCTAGTGGGGAGTAGACAAGCAAATGGAAAAATACAATATAATGTGAAAAGCACTATTTTAGGTAAGGTATGGTTTGCTCTGGAGCCCATAGGAATGGCATCTAATTCAGTCTTGACAGGGATTAAGGGAGGTTAGTTAAGAAAGATTTGGGTGAGGATTTGATATCTAAGCTTATCAAGGCATAAGGGATTGGTCAGAGAAAAACGGAAGAGCAAAAACTGTGGGATACAAATCGTGAGGA
>RJWJ010008647.1:0-52696 GCA_004363605.1 Indri indri
GAGCTAAAAATAGAAATACCATTTGATCCAGCAATAGCACTGTTAGGCATCTACCCAAAAGAGCACAAAACATTCTATGATAAAGACATCTGCACCCGAATGTTTATGGCAGCACAATTCACAATCGCAAGGATGTGGAAACAACCCAAGTGCCCATCAATCCATGAGTGGATTAATAAAATTTGGTATATATTTACAAGTTCATTGATTTTATTCTCTGTCATTTCTATTCTACTATTTCTACTCTTGAACCCATCCATTGAGTTTTTTATTCATGTTATGTTTTTCAATTCTAACATTTTCATTATTTTATAACTACTTACTCTTTCATGAAATTACCTATTTTTTTGTCTGCTTCAAGAGAATTAGTAATTTCTTTCTGAAACATTTTTAGTATGGTTGCTTTAAAATACTTGTCAGATAAGTCTGACATGTGTGTTTTCTCAGTACTAGTATCAGTTGTCTTTTTTACTGAAGTTCTGATTTTTTGGTCCTTGTTATGACAGGTAATTTTAAAAATTATATTCTCCACCATTTGGTTATATTAGGATCTGGGTCTTATTTAGTAAAAGGTGAAAGATTTATTCATTTTGAAGAGAAACCAGAGCATTTGGGTCTTATTTAAATCATTATTTTAGCAGGCAATCTAGGCTTAGCACGTATGTTACATCCTACTTTTGTGATCTGTGATTCCAATGGCAATTCAATTTTCAGAGACTTTATAGTGCTATTTTGTTCTGCTTTATTTATCTGGTTCTGCTGAGACTTTCTGCTGGTATAGCCCAAGAGTACAGAATTAGCTTTCCCATGTCTGGCTACATGGTGCCTTTAGGTGAGGGAAGTCACTCTCCAGCTGATGGGGACAAAATATGCTTCCATAGCTAGGTGTTTGTTGTGGAAAATTCCTCCTTTTAATGACATTTAGCTGGTCAGTATCTTTAACTGGTCAGTATCTTTAAGGTGTATAAAGAAATTCTTTGCCCATGGATATAAATAGTGCTTCCCAGGCCAGAAACTTGTTTGAACATGGTCTCCCTGCCAATGCCACCCAGCCACTTGACCATGTGGTGTTTCTAGGTGGAGTAAGGTATTCTACAGGGATGAAGTATGCTTTCTGGCGCAAACATTTTATTTTTTTGGTCAGAAAAGTCTGTATGAGTGTCTCTAGTTGAGGAAAGGGCTTCACACACCTGTGGGATAAACATGCTTCCAGATCTGGGGACTTGTAATGATGGGATCCCCCTTGCCTGAACCGCCTGATCCCCTGGTGTCTTTAGATAGGGGAGTATATCATCTCAGGACTATACTGAGATGATTGAGATGGTGGAGATGATGAGACTTCCAAGGGAGGGTGCTTGTTGTGGCAGGATCCCCTTTGACAGTAATGCCAGTGCCACTTGCCTGGCCAATGTCTCCAGGTTGGGGAAAGTGGAATCTCATATTTGGAAGGAAAGGAGAAGGATTACCTTGGGCACTTATTGTCTCTTTGCTAGTGATTGACCCCTCTGACCAGTGCTCTTAAGTTTTCCTAGTGTTATTGGTGAAACTCCCATTAGATCCTGAGGAATGCTGAGCCTACCTGAGTGAGCTGTGTTCTGTTGCTAAGTTGGGTGTCAAGAGTCTCTGGGCTTGGGCTAACTTCTGCTCTTGGGTTAAGGGTCCTAAGACATACTGCTGCTGCATTCTTTATTCCTTGAATCCTTAGGAATCCTATCTTTCTCCACCTTTCAGTGTTGTCCTTTGTTTTCCTTTTGTGATTTTTACAGAATTTATAATTGTACTTTGTGGAAAGAGCAGGAGAAATAAGTTTATCCCATGGAGCCAGATCAGAAGTATCTTCTGTGCTCTTGAAATGAGCCACATCATTTTTGAGGATTTCCTTAATTTCTGGGAAATACAAGGTATTTCAGCCTCATCTTGTATTTTCCCTACACCACACCCAAATCAAGCACCACTTTTCCTAGGGCCCTTTATTTTTTTTATTTAAGAATGGTGTTTACAGTCCAAGATCTGGATGCTAAGTATACTCATTGTTACTGGGATGTAATTACTTCTGAACTCTCTCAGTAGACAGAGCTCTGATATATATATGTACATACCTATATATAACCCATATAAAAACAAATATGTCTATATTTGTATGTATTTATAGACATATTTGACTGACAGTATCTATAGTTGACATTCTGACTCTATATGTGTATAGTTATATATGTGCATGTATCTATGTGTGTGTGTATGTGTATAATGATTATACCCTAATAAGTCTGATTCTAATGCACTACCACAGAGTTAATTTTAGAATCCTCACATTTACCTGTTTATAGATTTTTTCTCTAACACTGAAAAACACAGGTTTTATTATCTATAATCTATTCATGTATTGCAGTTACTTAGATCAGTTATTCTCTACACAATTGCTTCAGTGTGATTTTGTTATTTATATGTTTATAATAAGTTAGATTCATTTATTAGTATTTACATTTCATTTCAGTCCCTTACCACAATCCTGGTTGGTTCAAATTATTTTTATAAGTTTAGCATGTAAAGTGTATGCCAAACATTAATATAGTTCCAAGATTCAGACTTTAAAAAACATGTCATTCCCTCTTAATCCTTGTTACCCAGTTCCGATTCCTCCCTTCTTGACACCTCTTCCACCTGCTACCTGTAGGTAACCAACCTACTCAGTTTCTAGCATACCTTTTCTGCATATCTTTTGTACAAATGAGTAGCTATCTGTCCATTTTGTGTAACATCTTATTTTTTACACAAAGGGTAGAATACATGTGTATAGTCTTTTGAGTTTTGTTTCTACAGTTAATACTATGTCCTAGAAATGACTCCATGTCAGTTCATAGTCTTTTAATCATAGTTAGAAAAACCTTCTCCTCCAAAAAAGTTAAAGAATAGTTTACTCATGTTTTCTTCTAGTACTTTCTTGGTTTCTTCATATATATATATATATGTATATTTTAATTTTAATAATACATTTTATGTAAACAATCTATCCAAAAGAATATCACTTCAATATGCATCCAATATAAAAATTATTAAAGACATATTTTAAATTCTATTGTGAAACCTGCTATATTTTTTAAACTTACAGCACATCTCGGTTAGGACTAGCCACTTTTCAAGTGCTCAAGAGTCACATGCAGCCAATGACTACAACATTGGACAGTTCGTTTCTAGTGTATGAATCCACAATGTGGCAGTAAGCCAAACAAAGCTTGTGATAATGGATAATGACTTCCTAATTCTTAGCTTCTGGATCCTACCCCATTCCTTCTCCTCAGCAACATGACTCAGGCAAATATTTTCATGTAAGTATATGTTCTCTTCTCTTCTCTCTTGGGCTAGGAAAAAAATCCAAGTGTCTCTCATACATACGTACAAAATGAAGAAGTTTTCATGTCTTCTTTCTCTTCTCTTTAAGTCAATAAACCAGGTTTCTTCAGAGTAATATATTCTCATTCTTTCTATTTTCTCATACCTCACTCACCTTTCGAACCACATCTGGAGCAATACAAAAGCCCAGGATCTTCATCCATATGGAATACAATGAAAGAGACTCTCTCCAATGATACTTTCTCATGCCATTGAAATTTATCTTCTGTTTCCAGCAACTCCACAGAACCTGCTCTCAGTGCAATAACAACTTGCCTCTTCATTGTACAATATTTTTTACATTCAGATCTCTACATCTTATTTTTTTTGTATATTATAAGATATGGACTCACACACCTCTGTGCCATTTAGTAACAATCCTATTTTTTGCTCCAGTAATTTGAGATGTGGTGGCTCATTTTGAAGAGCTGGTTGCTTATGACTTGAAAACCAATGAACTATATCATGGCAAAATAATCCAGAGCACACATCCACACAGGTATTACTCTAGACTAAGCTACTATGGCAGGGAGCAGGGAGTCAGAGTTATCTCAGGAATTATGGTGTGATTGAGTCTACAAATTGGGCATTAGGGGATGGACATGAGAGGACTTAGTTTGAGGAAGTGACACGAGCAAAATAAACAGGGAAATGGGTCTAACAATTATTTCATTAATAGCAATATTTGAAAGCTTCTATGAAATAAAATAATAATGGTTTTCAATAGAATTTGTTTTTCATGCATTGTAAGTATCATTGTTGTAGGTTTTTTCTGAGATAGAGGGCATAGAACAGAGCAAAAGATATGGTGTAATATTGCTTTATAAACTCAGAATTTGGGATTTTATTTCATGGACTTCCATTTTATGGAAGTTTATGATCATAATAATCATGCAGTTAATGCTCTGTAATTCAATTACTGCACTATGATGAACATTAACAATCATGTAGCAAATCTGAAAAGCAGTGGGACAAATGGGCCATATTCATATTTCAGTTAGTTACAGCCTATTGCATAATTACTTAAGACAAGTTGCCATTTCTACAAAAAAGCTATGTTGGCATTGAATTGCAACAATTAATTCTGTGACTAATGCATCCCCTTAAAGAGAGTAGAAGGCACTAAAAGAGATTTATAGAGTGAATGAAGATATATATCTGGTCAGCAATCACCATGATTCAAAAATATTAGTGTTTGTAAAATTTTAGGTTAAAATGATGCCTCTTTCTTGACTGTAGTTACAACTATGTTGCAATGTGTATATTAACTCTGTATTTCACTGATCATTTGTTGTAGCCTACAATAAAATGTCTTCTATTCTGACATATGGTTATCATGATATACCTGGAGGATACTCCTTCTCCCTAATTCATTTAAGTTTTAACTCATGAAAGTTATGCTCATTTTAAGTGATTTTGCTAAAAAAGTATTTGCTGTTAAAGGCATCTGATTTTTCCACTAAGACTGAAAATTTGTGTTGTTTCCACATCCTTGCAATAGTGAATTGTGCTGCCATAAACATTCGGGTTCAGATGTCTTTATTATAGAATATCTTTTGCTCTTTTGGGTAGACGCCTAATAGCGCTATTGCTGGATCGAATGGTATTTCTATTTTTAGCTCTTGGAAACAACCCAAGTGCCCATCAATTCATGAGTGGATTATTAAAATTAGGTATATGTATACAATGGAATATTACTCAATTATAAGAAACGACAGTGATCTAGCACCTCTTATATTTTCCTGGATTGAACTTGAGCCCATTATCTGAAGTGAGGTATCACAAGATCAGAAGAATGGGCTCCACTTGTACTCGCCATCAAATTGGCACTAACCGTTAACACTATGGTGATCACATGGTAGCAATATTCTCCAGGGATTAGCGGGATGGGGGGGTAAACTCATAACTAATGGACGTGGTGAGCATTGTAGAGGGGAAGGGCATGCCTCTAAACCTCCCTTGGGTGAAGAAAAGACATAAAATATAACCAAAATGTTTGTACCCTCACAATACCCTGAAATAAAAAAATTGTTAAAATATTTTAGGAATCATTATATTTTAATGGTATTGTTCTAAGAAATAATATGCAGTAAATTTCTAAACTATTGAAACTTGAATTATTAACTATAGAACCTACACATGTTATACTTTAATTATCTATATTTTAACATACTTTTAGATAAGTATGTTTCATTCCAGAAAGATAAAGATATATGTGTGTGTGTATATATATATATATGTGTGTATGTGTGTACAAATAAATATGTGTGTGTACATATATATATATATATACACACACACACACACACACACAGAGATTCTTTTTACTAGGTAGATATTTGTTAGGATAATATAATAAACTTGCATTAAACCATTTTAATCTCTTACATTTTGTATGGTTTTTTCTTTACTTAACTATTAGGTGTATGCATGTATGTATAAATATGTTAAATTACTCTAGAAGTATAATTATTGTTTTATTCTGAAAAATATACAGTGAAAGGTGACAGAATATGACACCCCAAAATATGCCACTTGGTATAAGGATTATTTTGAGATAAAGACACTTGAAAAACAGCAGATGCAAGATCATTCTAATCTCCACTTTAATTCCTGCAAACAGGAGATAAAATCTCCCGTATGAAAGATGCCTTCCCTGTACCAGGAGAAAGGAAGTATTCTTCAATGGGGATTCATAGCTGAGAGAATTCTACACAATAGGAATTTGTTAAAATAATTATCTTCCTTTAGCCTCTCCACATAATTTAGTTACTTTCCCACAATTGTTTCTCTTTGTTCAACATAATATTAAACATTTGAGTCATCCCATTTATTTAGGTCTTTATTTCCTTATGAGAGCTTTTGTGTCAAATAAAACATATTAAATTGGTATGCTTTTCTCCTGCTAATCCATCTTACACCAACTTAATTCTTAGGCCCAGCTGGGTGATCTTAAGAGGGTAGAAGTAAAGTTTTGCCTCCCCTACAACAGTTTATAAACTTCCATGAAATACGTTTTGATCTTGTAGTCCAGAATCAAAAGTGGTCTCGAGTGAGTCATAGTTAAACCTAGGTGTTATTGAAAATGGGCTACTGGTTACAAAACTTCACTTAAATGATTGTCTGCTATTATTATGGATTACAGAGTTATACTTCTTTATAACACCCAGAGCACCTCGCACAATGCTGGGTACACAACACATGCTCATTAGGTCCTTATTGATTATGTGATACATCTACATTAGAGTGCATATGAGGTTGTTATAAGAAAGCTAGAAATAGATAATAGTACTTTGTAAAAGGCATAAATGCAACTCAATAAAAGATATCATTACAGTAGTAATGCTCCTAGTAGAATGTTACAGAAAAGGTCATTCTTTATCTTTTCTCTTTATGTAATTTGATGGCTTAATGTTTTTTTTTTTTATACAAGGCCGTTGATAATTTGAAAGAAACAATGTCTCACATGACAAAATTTGGAGCCACCACCATAATGGCCCCATTAGTGATCTTATCTGCCCTATTCTGCTTTTTGGAGTTGACCATAAGTTAATATTAACATTGCTTTCATTGTCTTTGTAAGTATAGCATTATATAATGCTTCAGTGATGTTTTAATGGGATTGCATGGCACCACTTCAAGGAAACTTACCTTGTTTCACACACAACCATGATTTGTTACTCGTTGAGACATGTACCTTCTCAGCCATTCTGGAGTCCATAGTCCTCTGGAAATCAGGATAATTGAAAGATTGATGTACCATGCTGTTTATAAATAAAGGTGCACGATTTTAAATTTAAATCAATATTCAAATTTAAAAATAAACCAGAAAAATCCGTAGCAGCTGAGGAAGAAACTGCTGAAGTAATAAAATTAAAGTTAAGATTGTTAGCTTAAAATTCAAAAATAGATGGTACATTATGCTAAAATCCTAACTAAACTATATGAAAGAGTGAAATTTAAGTACTCGCTCTGTGTTGCTCATTTTTGTAGGATGAAAAGCGTGTTAAAATACTTTACATTTGCAAGTAAGGTGGTTGTTCCAGTTTTAACTGATTGTAATTCTAGTCTAGAAGTCTTGAAATCATTGATCAACAGTACTCATTACTTAATAACAATCTGTAAATGTTCATTCTATTGTTAAATTATGCTTTTCTTTTTATATGTACAAAAAACGTTTGCATTTTAAATATCCTAACTCTTGGCCTAAGAGTTAATCACTGTGTGCATAAAACGTCATGACTAAAGGGATAAAGACGGTGACATAATGCTAACCCCTATTATTGAGGATTTAATATGGGATTTAAAAACATTTCTTCAACAAATGTTTCATAAGAATCACGTTTTGACCCTGTGCTTGCAGCTGAATATACAGAAACAGAACTTATATTCTTCTCCTTCAAGGAGCACATAGTTAGCCAGGTGAGAGAGAAAGCTAAATGTAAGCAAAGTGTGTAATAGAGTGGGGAAAAACTTCTCAGAAGATACTGGAACCCTCAATGCTCCATATCTGTAAAAATAGACTGACTTTTGTAATAGAAGATCTTTAAAATATCTTCAACACTAAAACATTTAAAAAACACATTTTTTTGGAGAAAGTTTTCTTATGTTCTGTCAGATTGTGTCACACCTTTCTAAATACTTCAGGGTCCTCTCGTTTATCCTCTTGCTTTCTGGCAAGATAATATTTGAACATTGGATTTACTGAATTAAAGCTTAAATTTACAGAGAAGTGTTTTGTTGGACTCCAAATTATCTACCTGCTCCCTTCATCCCTCCACCATGAAAATCCATAAAATAACACTTGTTGGGGCAATATAATGCATAGTAGACAACAGGGAATAAGTTCTTAACTGGTTTTTCTCTCAGAATCCAAGGGAGAAAAAAATCACTCATGAAATGCAAATGTTTGCAAGAAGTGGAGACCAACATTCCAATCCCCAGTTGAACATTTCTACAGCCTCTAGGTTTAATGAACCATATAGTATTATCAGAAGGGGAAATAGCATTAGAGAGATGGCATGGGGGACAATCATGTGGAAAAATGGCAAGGGACATTACCCTCAAATGACCCATTCCTAAAAGATATGGGAGATGAAATTTAAACTTGATAATGTCTCTGAATTAGAGACCACATAAGATAAGATGAGTTTGGGGACTGTAGGGTTGGAGAAGATATTGCAGTATGGAGCAAAGTCTTGTGCATCAGAAATACACTGAACAATTCTGCCAGGTACAGCTAGATATCAAAAGAGAACAATTCTCAGTGTTAGATCCCACTTCATGCCCGTATCAAGCCCCAGACAACAAGGTAGAGTGGCATTTTGCTTGAATAAGGATATGGCTCCAACCTTATCAGAGCAGGCACCTGAGGGTACTGAATTTTTTTTCTTATCCACCCCCTATTCTCTACCCCTGTAACAGAAAAGCAATTTCAGGAAATAAGATGGGGATTTGGAAGAGATAAGAACTCCCATCCTCGTAGCATTATCAATTCTTTTGGGGAAGGAACGGAGGGTAGTAGTGGGCAAGAAGGAGAAGGCTTTGGAAATTAATAAGGGATTAAATATTAATAAGAATAGCATGAGACTTAAGAAATGAAATGTGAGTACTTTCATACTGGAAAATGAGTGAAAGTTATGGAGTTTAATTGAGATGTTAAGGAAAAATACCTAGCAAGAACTTCAGAATTGAACTGAAAAGAGTTGATAATACTTAGAAAAAAAAAATAAAGCTATCGTCTCATAATTTTACCCTAAGTTTATACCCCCATGATTTGAGATATTTCACTAAACTGGTTACAGATGTTAATCATACCACTTACTGCTTAGTGAAAGATATTGCATCTTTGGATTAAAAAGAGAACTATTGATGTAACACATTTCAAATACATAGGGTGTCATTGTTCCTAGTCTCTCTCAGTTGATAGAACTAGGAAATACATGGATGTATACTAACCTATGTGCACACACATACCTATAAATAAATATATATACATATACATGAATATAAATGTACACATACACATCTACACGTATATTAAACTATACAGGAGTTCATACTGATGTCTAATTCTTCCAAGATCAGACGAGATCGGGCACGTTCAGGGTGGCATGGCCGTAGACTGATGTCTAATTCTTATTCAGTATGAGATGGTTTATTCTAGCCTTACACCCTGGTTTATATGTAACTTTCAATGCCATGATTGAGAAACCTGGCTCCTGATATTCATTTACTTATTGTTTAATCCCTGTGTATATGTACAGTGGTTTTGGAATTGGTAATCTGTAATACTAACTTGATTAGAGTGCTAATGTACATTTCCTTTTGTCTTTATAGTATCCACTCATTTCTAAAGTTACTTGGGCAAGCATGATCTCCAGTATCACCACCTACACCTAGCTTTATTTTCCTGGTTTATTTTTTATTTTTATTTTTTTATTTCAGAATTTTATGGGGATACATATATTTTGCTTACACAATTTGCCTTTGTACACTTTGAGTCAAAGTTATAAGTGTGCTCTTTACCCAGTTAGTGTGGATTATACCTCCTAGGCATGAATGTGCCCATACCCTCCTCCTCCCTTCCACCTACTTGATTTTCCTTGAGTTTTACTTCCATATGTGCAGATAAGTGTTGATCAATTAATTACAATTTAGTATTGAGTACATGTGGTGTTTGTTGTTCATTCTTGCAATACTTCACCAAGAAGAATGTTTTCCAGTTCCATCCAGATTGTTACAAAAGATACTAAATAACCATTTCTTTTATGGCTGAGTAGTGATCCACGGTATACATATACCACATTTTGTTAATCCATTCATGTATTGATAAGCACTTGAGTTGTTTCCACATTTTGTAAGTGTGAGTTGCACTGCTATCAACATTTGAGTGCAAGTATCTTTTTAATAGAATGTCTTTTTTTCCTTTGGGTAAACATCTAGTAGTGGGATTGCTGGATTGAATGGTAGGTCTACTTTTAGTCCTTTGAGATATCTCCATACTACTTTCCATAGAGGTCGTACTACTTCGCCGTCCCACCAACAGTATATAAGTGTACCTTTCTCTCTGCATCTTCACAAACATCTGTTATTCTGGGGTTTTTTGATGAAAGCCATTCTCACTGGAGTTAGGCAATATCTCATTGTGGTTTTGATTTGCATTTCTTGATGATTAGAGATATTGAGCATTTTTTCATGTCTTTGTTAGCCATTAGTCTATCTTCTTTTGAAAAGTTTCTGTTCATGTCTTTTGCCCACTTTTTAATGGGGATGTTTGATTTTTTCCCTGGTGATTTGCTTGCGTTTTTTTGTAGATTCTAGTTATCAGCCCTTTATCAGATGTATAGCTTGCAATTATTTTCTCCCATTCCATAGGTTGTCTATTTGCTCTATTTATTGTGTCCTTGTCAGTGCAACAATATTTAATTTGATCAGGTCCCATATATTTATTTTTCTTGTGTCTGTGATTGCTTTTGGAGTCTTCTTCATAAATTCTTTGCCTAGGACAATGACTATAAGAGTTTTTCTGACCTCTTATTCTAGAATTCTTATAGTTTCATGCCTTAGGTTTAAGTCTGTTATACATCGCGAATTAATTTTTGTGAGTGGTGAGAGGTACATATCCTTTTTCAGCTTTCTACATGTGGCTATGCAATTTTCCCGGCACCGTTTATTGACTAGGGATTCTTTACCCCAGTGTATGTTTTTGTCTGCTTTATCAAAAATCAGATGACAAAATGAGGATGGATTGATATCTGGGTTCTCTGTTCTAATCCATAGATGTATGTCTCTGTTTTTGTGTCAGTCCCATGTTGTTTTGGTTACTATAGCCTTTTAGTATAGCTTGAAGTCTGGTAAAGTGATGCCTCCCAATTTGTTCTTATTATGTAAGGTTGCATTAGCTATTTGGGGTCTTTTCTGGTTCCATACGAAGCATAGAGCTATTTGTTCTTGGTCTGTGAAAAATAATGTTGGTATTTTAATGGGGATTGCATGGAATCTGTAAATCACTTAGGGTAGTATAGACATTTTAACAATGTTGATTCTACCAATCCATGAGCACGATATGTTTTTCCATTTGTTTATATCCTCTGCAATTTCTTTCCTCCGTGTTTTGTAGTTCTACCTGTAGAGGTCTTTCATCCCCTTACTTATGTATATTCCTGGGTATTTTACTTTCTTTGTTGCTATTGTGAAAGGTATTGTGTCTTTGATTTGATTCGGAGCTTGACTGTTATTTGCGTATATGATTTATGTACATTGATTTTGTAGCCTGAGACTCTGCTGAATTTATTTATCAATTCCAGGAGTCTCTTGGTTGAATCTTTGGGGTTTTCCAGATATAAACTCATATCATCAGAAAAGAACAATGGTTTGACCTCTTCTTTCCCCATTTAGATACACTTCATTTCCTTCTCTTTCTGGATTGCTTTGGGTAGGACTTCCAGCACTATGTTGAATAGAAGTGGTGATAGTGGACTAACTTGTCTAGTTCCAGTTCTAGGCAGGAATGTTTTCAATTTTTCCCCATTCAATATGATTTTTGCTATGAATTTGTCATATATGGCCTTAAAAATTTTGAGGCACCTCCCTTCTAAGCCTATTTTGCTGAGGGTTCTTATCATAAAAAGGTGCTGAATTTTGTCAAGTGCCTTTTCTGCATGTATTGAGAGGATCATATGGCCTTTGTTTTTACTTCTATTTATGTGGTGAATCACATTTGTAGATTTGCATGTGTTGAACCATCCTTGCCTATCTGAGATGAGTCCCACTTGGTCATGGTGAGTTATTTTTTTTGATGTACAGTTGAATTTGGTTTGCTAAGATTTTATTGAGAATTTTTGCATCTATATTCATGAGTGATATTTGTCTGTAGTTTTCCTTTTTGTGTTGTGTCCTTTCCTGGCTTTGGTATCAAGGTGATATTGGCTTCATAGAATGTGTTTGGGAGGATTCCTTCCTTCTCAATATTATAGAATAATTTCTGCAATACAGGTACTGGTTCTTCTTTGTAGTTTTTGGGAAAATTCTGGTGTGAAACTGATACAGCACTTTTTTTGTTAGAAGATTTTTTATTGCTGCATCAATTTTAGTGCTCAATATTGGTCTGCTCAGGAGTTCTATTTCTTACTTTTTGAGCCTAGGGAGATTATGCATTTGCAAGAATTTGTCCATTTCCTCCACATTTTCAAGTTTCTGAGCATAGAGATTTGTATAGTATTCAAAGATGATGTTTTATATTTCTGTCATATCACTTGTAATTTCTGCTTTTTCATTTCTGATTGAGCTTATTAAAGTCCTTTCCTTTCTACTTCTTGTTGATCTAGCAAAAGGCCTGTCAATTTTGTTTATATTTTCAAAGAACCAACTTTCTCTTTCATTAATCTTCTGTATAGTTCTTTCATTATAGATTTTTTAATAGATTTAATTTAGTTCTGCTCTGATCTTGGTTATTTCTTTTCTTCTGCTGGGTTTAGGATTGGTTTGCTCTTCCTTTTCCAGTTCTTTGAGATTATTCATTAGGTTGTTGATCTATGATCTTTCTATCTTTTTGATATAGGCTGTTAAGGCTATGAGTGTTCCTCTAAGGACTGTTTTTGCTAAGTCCCACGGATTTTTATAACTTGTGTCCCCATTAACATTTAGTTTGAAGAATCTTTTGATTTCCATCTTTATCTCCTTCTTGACCCCAACTATCATTCCATAATAGGTTGTTTAGTTTTCATGACTTTGTGTAGAGATAAGTGTTTATATGGAATCTATTTCCAATTTTATTCCACTGTGGTCTGGGAAGATATATTGTATAATTTCTATTTCTTAAATTTGTTGATACTTGTATCATGTCCTGGAATGTGATCAATTTTAGAAAAAGTTCCATGAGCTGATGAGAATAATATATATTCAGTATTTCGTGGGGTAGAATGTTCTGTAAATGTCTTTTAGGCCCATTTGTTTTAGAGTTCTGTTTAAGTTCATTTTTAGTATGCTTATTTTCTGTTTGGAGGATCTGTCCTATTCTGTCAGTGGGGTGTTAAAGTCTCTGGCTATTATGGCATTGCCGTTTATCATTTTCTTTATATCAAGTAGGATTTGCTTTATGTATCTGGATGTTCCTGTATTAGGTACATAAATATTTAGGATTGTTAAGTCGTTTTGTTGAATTGTTCCCTTCACCATTATATAGTGATCGTCTATATCTGTCTTTTATTTTGTTGTTCTAAAGTCTGGGTTATCTGATGTGAAAATGGCTACAGATTTATTTTTGTTTCCATTTGCATGGAATATTGTTTTCCATCTCTTCGCCCTGAGTTTGAATGAGTTCCTGTGAATTAGATATGTTTCCTGGAGACAGTAGATACTTGGCTTCTATTTTTTTATCCATTCAGCCAGCCTATGTCTCTTCAGTGGGGACTTCAAGCCATTCACATTTATTGAAAAGATTGCTTTGTGGGGTGGATTTCGTTTTATCTTGTTGGGTAGAACCTTTTTGCTTTGTTTTACCTCTTCAGCCATTGTGGTATCTGGGTTCTGACCTTTAGCTTTTGGATCATTTTACACTGGTAGGTGTCTATGGTGCTGATCAGTGTGTAATGCAGGACTGAGTACTTCCTTCAGGGCTGGTCTGGTCTTTGTAAATTCCCTTAGCCATTGCTTGTCTGGGAAAGTCTTTATTTCTCCCTAATATAAGACACTTAGTTTTTCAGCATACAAAATTCTAGACTGATAATTAATATGTTTGAGAAGACTGAGGATCGGTCCCCAGTCCCTTATAGCTTACAAGGTTTCAGTTGACATATCTACAGATAGTCTGATATGATTTCCTTTGTAGTTTACCGGCTATTTTCCCTTACTGCTTGTAGGAGTGCCTCTTTTGTGTTTACTTTATCCAGCCTTGTGACTATGTGATGTGGTGATTTCCTTTCCATGATGAATTTCCCAGGAGTCCTGTGTGCTTCTTATACCTGGATATCTAGATGTCTAGTTAGGCCAGGGTAATTTTCTTCAATTATTCCCTCAAATAAATTATCCAATACTTGAGTCTTTCTTCTTCACCCTCAGTGATGCCTGTGATTTTTATGTTTGGCCTCTTTACATAATCCCACATTTCTTGTAGGCTTTCTTTGTTTGTTTTGACAGTTGATATAGCTGACATTTCACTTTGACACTTCTTGTTTTAATTTTACTGTGAAGCTACATCCTCAGTCTTTCAAAGACACACTGTGGCTTGTGATTATATTTCAATTTTTTTTGTTCCAATTTTTGTGAAACCATGGATAAGTAAAAAAATTCATGTTATTTTTGAATATGAGTTCCATCACTGAATCAATGCAGTGCAGACAGCTCAAAATACCAACAAAGTGTTTTGGAAGGATATGGCTAATGGATGCACAGTGTATTAATGGTTTAAATAGTTTCATTCTGGTGATTTTATTCAAGAAAATGAATGACATGGGTGACCTGATACCAAGCTGTATAATGATGAGCTCAAAGCTATAGTGGAAGTGAATCCTTTTCAACCTACACATAAATTACCAGCAAGATTTGACATTATTATTCCAACAATATTGGACAATTTGAAACAAATCAGCATAGTAAGGAAGCTGGATAGATTGGTTCCACATGAACTAAACAAGCATCAGAAGAGAAATCATCACAAAGCTTGCCTTTCTTTGCTGTCATGACATAAAGTCAAACGATATTTACATTGTATTGTTATGTGTGATGAAAACTGGATTGTTTTTGACAATTGCAAGAGTTCAGCACAGTGGTTGGATAAAGGTGAAGTGCTAAAACACATTCCAAAACCGAATATTCATGAACAAAAGCTAATGGTGTGTGTTTGGTGGTCCGGCACTGTTATTATCCACTATAGCTTCATGAAACCTGGTCTATTGATTACAGTGGATATCTACTGCAACCAATTGGATGAAATGATGAGGATGCTTACGAATAAGTAGCCAAGATTGTTCAAGAGAGACAGGCTGATTTCCTTGCAAGACAACGCTTGAGCACATGTCACACAAACAATGCTTCTCAAACTGCAGAGGCTATACTTAGAAACTCTCTGTCATCCACTGTATTCACCAAACCTTGCACCAACTGATTACCACTTCTTCCATGCTTTGGACCACTTCTTGCAAGAAAAAAATATTCAATTCTCAACAAGCTGTGGAAAACAACTTTCACAATTTCATCACTGCTTGCTCTCTAGGCTTTTTTGCTGCTGGCATAAGCAACCTACCATTAAGATGGCAAAATTGTGTCTATAGTTTAGGTGCACACTTTGATTAATTGTACTGCTTCTTGTTTGAGACATAATAAACTAAACTTTTCATTCAAAATTGGACATTTCATATTTAATTACCCAATATTTCTGCCCTCATATTTATTATTCCTGCTTGTTTGGGCTTAATTTACTCGACGTTTTTATGTTTCTTTAGGTAGAAAGTAAGATCATCGATTTAGGTGTTTTATTCTTTTCTGATATATTCATTTAGTGTTAAACATTTCTTTCTAAGCCCTTATGAGTTCCATTCAAGAAATTTTGATGATTTATATTTTTATTTTCATTCAGTTCAAAATATTTGTTAAATTCCATTGAGATTTTCATTCAGACATATAGGCTATTTACAATTTTTTCAATATTTTTCAGATATTTAGGTATTTTTCATATATTCTTCTGTTTGTTTTGCTATATTTTAATGTAGTACCTTATTTTATTTATATACTTTTAATTGTGTTAAGGTTCGTTCTATGCTTTAGAATACAGTCTATCATGAGGGATGTTCCATATGAAATTGGGAAGGTTGTATATTCTGCTGTCATTTAGTGCATTATTTTATGAATACCAATTAAGTCAAGTTGATGGAGGGTTTTGTTAATGTCATGTATACTCTTGGTGATTTTGTATCTAATTGTTCTACCAATTGAAAGAGGAGCATTGAGGTGTCTAATTTTAATTTTGGATTTGTATATTTCTCTTTACAGATTTGTAAGTTTTGCCACATTTATTTGATGACACTTTGTTATTTGCATACATGTTAAATTTTTTAGTTTGGGAGAATTGACTTTTTTATTATAATGTAATGTATTTTTGTATACCTAATCATCCTTGTTCAAAAGTCTACTTTGTCTGAAATTAATATACTTTCTCCACCTTTATTTTGGTCATTGTTTGCATGGTATGGCTATCTCTTTACTGTTGCTTTTAGCTTTTCAAAGTCTTTATATTTAAAGTGGATTTTTTTTTTTGCATGTAGAACTTGGGTATTCTATCTGCTTTTTCTTTTCTTTTTTTCTCTTTGTGTTTTAATTTGTATAATTTCTATTACCTTATGTTAAATTTCATTAATTCTTTTCTTGGTTACGTTGAGTCCATTCATGGGCTCCACTGAAAACTTTCTCCACTTCTGTTACTCTGGTTTTGATTTCTAGTATTTCAATTAAATTATTTCTTATAGTTTCCATTTCACTGCTAAAATTACCTATGGCAGACATACCACAGGATGTTCCACGATTCCTATTTTCAGGTGTTTATGCCCTATATAATCCTATCCCCTCAAATGCAAGTGAGACCTTTGCCATGTTTCTAGACAATAGAAAATGAAATGGTAAAGGATTATATATATGTAATTTAAGTACAAAATCATTTGATTTTAAGCTATGCAAAAGGTATATTATTATCATTGGGCCTGACTTAATATGTTGAAAACCCTTAAATGAGAAACTGGAACCCTCCCTGAGGTAAGAGACTTTTTGTTGTTGAATTAAAAAAAAATAAGCAGCCAGTTTGTGAAAGTTCTTTGCAAAGAACTATGAGTGGCCTCTGAAAGCTGAGAGTGCCTCCTGCCTGATACCTAGGAAGAAAATGAGGATTTCAATCCTACAACCTTAAGAAGATCAACTCCACCAAAAACCTAAAGAATCTTGGAAGCAGATCTTTCCTCGTCGAAGCCTCTAATAATACTGTAGTTCTCTCTCAAATTCAGATTGAAGCCTGGTGAGATCCTGAAGCAGAGATTACACCTCAAATGTACCTGGACTTTGGATCTACAGAAACTGTGAAATAATATTAATAAAACCTTGTTGTGACCCATATATATGTAGAAGTTTCTTGCACAGCAATAGAAAATTAGTATGTTACCTACCTAATCTTTCTTCTTTATCTTTTCCATTGGAAATTTTTTAAACATTAATGGTAGTTAAAATCTCTACAAGAGGAGCTAAAAAACTGAAGAAAGAAATTGCAGAAGATACAAACAAATGGAAAAACATATCATGCTCATGGATTGGTAGAATCAACATTGTTAAAATGTCCATACTACCCAAAGTGATTTGTAGATTCAAAGCAATCCCCAACAAATTACCAATGTCACACTTCACAGATCTAGAAAAAATAATTCCCTGCTTTGATTGGAACCTGGAAAGAGGCCAAATAGCCAAAGCAATCTTGAGCAAAGAGAAAAAATCTGGAGGCATCTCATTACCAGACTTCAAACTATACTACAATGCTAGAGTAACCAAACAGCGTGTTGGTACAAAAATAGAGACATAGATCAATGGAACAGAAGAGAGTATGCAGATATAAAAACATCTATCTACAATCAACTGCTGTTCAACAAAACAGACAACAACATACACTCGGTAAAAGAAGCCCTATTCAATAAGTGGTGCTGGGAAAACTGGATAGCCCACACAGAAGAATGAAACAGGACCCCTATCTCTTACCTGAGGTTCTCAATCCTCTGTTTCTTTACTCTTGCCTTGCCAAGGGATAGATAGAGAAATAGACTCCACTTATTTTACTGTTGGCAGTATCTTTTTGTTTAGTTTTTTTAGTGGTTGCTTTAAGTGTAATGATATATTTATGTAACATTACAATCTATTCATATTAATCTGTTCCCACTTAAAATTGAGTTTAGAAACTTTATTTCCATTTACGTCCCTTTGTCTTCTTTACTTTTAATTAGAATTGTCTTGAGTATCAGATAGTATTTAATTTGTGTTTCAATCTTCAAATATTTATAAAATTCATGAGAACATGGAAATTCCAGTTTTTCCTAGTTTAATAATATCTTTATTTCCCCTAATTCCTGAAGTTTAATTTAGCCAGATGTACAATTTACAGTTGACAATTTTTTTTCCAGCATTTGGTATTTATTGTGCTACTTCCTCTGGCCTCCCTCCATAGTTAAAGATGAGAAATGTGCTGTCATTCACATTGATATGTCCGTATTAGTAATGTCTTATTTGTCCCTGCCTGCTTTCTACATTGTTTCATAGTGGGTTTTTTCCAACAGTTTAATTAATTTTTGGCATAAATTTATTTTGGTTTATCCTGCTTAGAATTTCATCTTCTCTTTAATCAATAAGTTTACATCATTCTCCATATGTAGGAAGTTTTCGCCCAGTATTTTTTTTTTCTTAGTCTCCCCTTCTATTGTTTTTTTTTTTTTTACTGCAGCATATTATGGGGGTACAGATTCTTAGGTTATGTATGTTGTCCTTACCGCCCCCCCCAAGTCAGAGCTTCAAGTGTGTCCATCCCTCAGATGGTGCGCATTGCACTCATTATGTATGCATATACCCATCCCCTCCTCCCCCCTCTCACCTGCCCGGCACACAATTAATGTTATTCTTATATGTGCACTTAGGTGTTGATCAGTGAAATCAATTTGCTGGTGAGTATATGTGGTGCTTATTTTTCCATTCTTGGGCTACTTCACTTAGTAGAATGGGTTCCAGCTCTATTCAGGAGAATACAAGAGGTGCTATATCACCATTGTTTCTTATAGCTGAATAGTACTCCATGGTATACATATACCACATTTTATTAATCCATTCATGTATTGATGGGCACTTGGGTTGTTTCCAAAAAACATATGAAAAAAATTCTCAACATCTCTAATCATCAGGGAAATGCAAATCAAAACCACAATGAGATATCACTTATCTCCAGTGAGAATGGCCTTTATCAAAAAGTCACAAAACAATAAATGTTGGCGTGGATGCAGAGAGATAGGAACATTCATACACTGCTGGCGGGACTGCAAACTGGTGCAACCTCTGTGGAAAGCAATATAGAGATACCTTAAAGAGCTACAAGGAGAACTACCATTTGATCCAGCAATCCCATTACTGGGCATCTACCCAAAAGAACAAAAGACACTCTATAAAAAAGACACCTGCACTCGAATGTTTATAGCAGCACCTAGTATTTTTTTAAATAGTCTTGAAACATCATTCTCTTTCTGTTCTCCATCTTAGACTTTGATGATATGAATATTGAATCTTTTGTTATTGTCCCATATGTATAAGGGTCTGTTAATTTTCCCTTAAGTTAATATTCTTTCTGTTTTTCAGATATGGTCAATTCATTTTTTGCTTTCTACGTTCAAGTTCAATGATTCTATATTATTTCATCCTCACTGTACTATTGAGCCCATCTAGCACATTTTTATTTCAGTTATTCTACTTTTCAATTTCATAATTTTCCTTTGGTTTCTTTTTTTATAACTTCTATTTGTTTAAATTTTCTAGTTTGTAATTTATTGCAAGAGACTTTGTAATTGATTGTTGAAGAATTTTTATCATGGCTGCCAGAAAATACTTGTCAGATAATTTCGACATCAGATTCATCTTGCTGTTGGCATCTATTGATTATCCTTTCTCATTAAAGTTGTAGTTTTTCTAGTTTTTTATGTGATGGGTGGTTTTCAATTATATCACATACATTATGTACATCATATTAAAAGACCTGTGTCCTATTTAAATATTTTATTTTAGCAGATAGTCACCATGTTTAGTTCATCTTGAAGGTCTTGTTTTATTTTTTTTCTTTTAGCTTCAATAATAGTTTAATTTTCAGAGATTTTGTGATATTATTTTGGTCTGCTTGGTTTATCTGGTTCTGCTAGGCCTCCTACTCATCCCTATTGATGTGCCTGATGGGATTATAGGTGGTTTCCCTAGACCAGGCCACTGGATGTCTCCTTAAAGATGGGGTGTGGTAAGATCCCCCTACCAGGGACCTCCAGTTGCCTTGGTGCATCTGGGTGGAGAAGGAGAGTATTGGGCTTAATGGGAAAAAAGGGCTTCCTGGAATAAGCTGTTTGCTCTGGTTGGATCTCTTTTTTATGTTTTTTTTTTAATTTTTAATTTTTTTTTATTTCAGCATATTATGGGGGTACAAATGTTTAGGTTACATATATTGCCTTTGTCCCACCCGAGTCAGAGCTTCATGTGTGTCCATCCTCCAGACGGTGTGCACTGCACCCATTAGGTGTGAATATACCCATCCCCTTCTTCCCCCTCCCACCTGCCAGACACTCATTTTGACTGTCACACAGGTCTATCTGGGAGGAGGAGGAGCATCTCATTCATGCCTCTGGGAACAATAAGGTTTCCCAGACTGGGCATTTTTCTATGGCTTTACCACTTTTTCCATTTTTACCCACTCACCATGGTTTCCAGGATGGGGGAGAAGTGTCTTTTGCTCCTGAAAAGAAAAAAAAGAAAGAAAGAAAGAAAAAAGAGACTTCTCAGGCCAGCTCCTGTGCTGGAGCCCTTTCTCAGATTCTGACAATCAGCAGCAATGTTTTCAGGTGAATAGGAGAGTCTTTGTCCATGGAACAAAGAGGTTTCCCAGATCTGCTGTAGCTCAATCTCTCCTGCTGGCTCCATATTCCTCAAATTCTCTAAGGTGGAAAAGCAAAGTCTCAGGACCAGGGGAAAAGGAAAGCACCTCCCCTGGCTTACTTATTTCTGGCAAGGCTCTTAATTGATACTCCTTTCTGGTGCTGTACACTGCCTGCTGCCTGATGTTGGAGGCACTCCTGTTAAATCTAGGGGAAAAATGAACCTACTCAGCTGCTTTTTTTCACTAAGTCATGGGTAGAGAGACAATATGTCTGAGCTGCCTTCCTCTGTTGGTTAGGGAGATGTAATATATCCTGGAGCTGTACGGTTTTTCGGTCATGGATTTCTAAACGATAATGCCTCTTAATGAAAATTTTTCATATTTTAATTTGGTTGTCTTTTGCACTATTTCTAGAGTTTATAGGTGTGCTTAACAGAGAGAAGCAGGTAAAAATATAATAGGTCTATGATCATCTTGACTAGACAGGAAGTACCTATAGTGTTTTTAATGGACAGAAATTTTTGAGTTTATGTCCATATTTTCCTTTATGATCTCTAGTTTAAATCTGTTGTTGAAAAACTACATTCTAGTCTTGATTCTATATAGGTTTATTCTTTTATATTTATTTCTACATATTTTATACTTTTATTACATGCCTTTGTTAGGCCATCTGGAATTATGTTTTGTGAGTGATATTATGTATGGGTCTACTTTTATTTTTTCACACAATGTGCTTTAACAAACAAACCTCAAATTATCAGTGGCTTTATACAATGAAATGTATTGTTCATATAACAGCCCAATATTGGTGTTCTCAGTTGATCAAGTTTATCTCATTTTGCATCACTATAATATTTAACTCATGTTTTCCAATTTTATGTGTTTTTCTGTCTAAAATATTTGATAGGAAAAATCATTGGGGCAAGGAAGGTTTTGTGGACCAGACTTAGAAGTAGCACAACTCACTTTTATTTTTTTTATTCACTATAACCTCAGTCATATCATTATATCTAATGTCAGGAAATATTGAGAAATACAGTCTATTGTGTGCCAAATGAAAAAAATAAATCATTTTCTTAATAATCTTATTGTTTCTGTCACTGATATAGTCTATTTTCAAATAAATCACCTGTAATGTCAGATTTTTTATGCATTTTCTACATATATGTAGTTCTTTTACTTTCCATTATGTATTAATAATGAATTTTATATCTCTTAAACACTATTACAGTGTCTCAATTGTTATAGTATTATCAAAAGTATTGAAAGCAGTTCGTGTTTTCTTTTCCCTTTTATTTTTTGCCTCTTGACTATTATTGGACCTTTGTTCTTTAAAATAGGTATTAGAATTGCCTTGTTAATTTTTCCATGAAAAATTGAAAGGAAACTCATGTTGATAGTTCAGTTAAAAATGTTTTGTGTCTGTAGAGCAATCTGGGGAGAAATGATGTCCTTGTGATACCTAATCTTCCATGAATACTGTACAGTTCTCCATTTATTTAGACTATCTTTAGTGTTTTTTAAACATTTATAATTTTAGCGACTACTTGTATTAGTGTGCTTGGGCCACTATAACAAAATACCATAGACTGGGTGGCTTAAACAGCAGAAATTTGTTTCCTCACAGTTTTGGGGACTGAAAGTCTAAGAGCGCCCATATAGTGGCTTCCAGTGTGGGCTCTCTTCCTGGCTTGCAGATGACTGCCTTATTGGTATGTCCTCACAAGGCAGAGAGTTTCACTCTTTCTCTCTTCCTCTTCTTAAAAGGCCACTAATGTCATCAAAAGACCTCACTCTCATTGAGATAGCCAGGCTCTCCAGCTCTTCTAGGGACAAGTGTGCCCTGCTTTGGTGCTGCCTCAAGCAATTGCCTCACCTGGGAAGAAGGATAAAAGCAGGCATTCTGTTTTGGTGTTCCCCCACCTTTAATCCTATCCCAAGAAACTGCTACACCTGGGGAAGGAGGGCACACTCTGCCAATCTTGGAATTCACCAGTTTAGGCATAATAGGATTTGGAAAGTGACCCAGAGTAACCCAAGGCTAATTATTATGTCATTAGATTAATCTACGTTGTAGTTCATCCCCACCCAGGTAGAGCTTTTAGAGAAGGAGCTTTCATATGCAGATACAACCTTGAGAACACCGGCTAATCATTTCGTAACATCCCACACCTCCCAAAAGCCCCTCCCCAGAATAGCCCAACAGAAGGAAACAACTTGAGAATTCCCAGAGAGAGAGAGTCAGGTAGTCAGTAAGGCAGTGAATCAATCTGTCTCTCTTCACTCACAGAGACAGACCTATTTTGTTCTATAATATTAATAAAAAGCTACTCCTGTCAAACTGCTTCCTGCTCGTGGTCATTCCATCACACTAGCTCTGCTTGTGATATTTTTTTCCAAGCAAGGAGCCAGAGAACTATGATAACAATATGCCAAGAGTCGGAACCTGACACTTTGGTGTGTCTGGTCATTCTTTGGCCAAGAGCACACCAAGAACTAAGAGAAGACTGCCACCCTGATATCATGACCTAATCTAATACTAATTACCTCATAAAACCATATCTCTCAATGTCAGTACATTGGATGTTACGATTTCAACATATAAATTTTGAGGAGACACATTCAGTCTGAAACAGTATGTAATAATTTTAATACTATTATGTGCTCTGTAAAATTGCATTTATAACTATTTGTTGATTTAGAAATGCAATTGATTTTTGTATTTTCACTTGTATCTAAAATACATTCTAAACAGCCTTCAAATCTGAAAAATTTTATTGTATATTGTTTTGAGTTTTCGATGTATATTATATTATTACCTGGGAAAATGATAACTTTTTTCCTTTCTAATTGCTTTAGTTTTATTTGTTTTTCTAGACTTTTTTATTGGCCATGCTTTGCAATGAGATGTTGAAAAGAAGTTATAATAACTGGAGACTTTTCATTTTTCTTGATCAAAAAGAAAAATTTTGAAGTCTTATCAAATAAGTAGATTATTTGGAAAGATATTTGTGCATCATTTGGGGTTCACAAATTTCTTTTGTTAGTTTTCTTTTAAATTATTTGGAGAATATTCTATTTTTTTAATACATGGTGATATTTTGGTAAGGTCAGAATTGATTTTTCCTTTAATATTTACTACATTTACTGTTGTTTTTTCTGCATGTGTGGTCTCTTTTATTGAAAATTTTAAACGAATGATTCAAATGATTTTAAACTTTTTAATATTATGAAATATGTTTGATGTGAAACAGACTACCCAAATATATATGTAGATTTCAAGAATAATTATAAGAATACATGCATATAACCCCCACTCAGCTTAATAGAACGTCATTTATGTGTTTCTTTAAAATTGACAGATTCCTTTTTCTCTGCCTCCATACCAGTATCTATTGTTTTTGGACTTTTTAATAAAAGCCATTCTAACAGGGGTGCGGTGATATCTCATCGTGCTTTTAATTTGCATTTCCCTGATGATTAGTGACATTGAGGATTTTTTCATATGCTTATTGGCCATTTATCTATCCTCTTTCGAAAAGCTTCTGTTCATGTCTATTGCCTACCTTTTAATGGGGTTGTTTATCTTTTGCTTGCTGATCTGCTTGAGTTCTTTGCAGATTCTGGATACTAGCCCTTTATCAGATGTATAGCTTGTGAATATTTTCTCCCATTCTGTAGGTTGTCTATTTGCTCTAGTGATTATTTCTTTACTGTGCAAAAGCTTAGTAATGTAATCAAGTCCCATTTATTTATTCTATGCACTTAAAGTCTAATGTATTTATTGTATGTTTCCCCTCAAAATATAAAACAGAATGTAAATGGGAAAAACAAAATAATAGAAAAATAGAAGCATGGTAAAGAGATACATGAAGAAGAGCTATAGAAATGAGGTCTTTAAAATACAAAACCAAAAACCAATCAATTACCTCATTGGTTTGAAATTTTGTAAAATTTTTTCCTAGGCTTTGGAAAAATCTACTGAAAATTTGAGAAAAATACTGATGGAATTATTGAAAACCAAGCAAACAAAAAAGAATGAAGCATTTTTTAACCAAGGACCAAAAAAAAAAAAAATGGAAAGATAAAGAACATACATTCAAAATACATGGCTTGACTCAGCAGTAATATTCACAGGGCCATAATAGGAACATTGGCTATCGATTTAAACAAAAACTGAGTTATAACTATGCTGGGGGGATGGTGCAAGGGCAGACAAGGGATGTGGTTGGTGGTAAAGAAAGCTAAATCCTATGACTATAAAAAGAAGCCAGTAGATAATTCCTAGAAATTCACGATTCTTCTACATATTTTATGGGTGGAAAAAAATTCAAGAAAAGGTAAAACACATAATTAAGAAAAGTTATTGAAATGAGTCAGGAAAAGGCAATTATCATATATTAGTTAGAAATATGAAGATTACTACTACCAGACACAGCAGCGATAAATAAATGCATCAACACTAAGGGATAAATGGGGGTGGGGCAGCTGTCACAATTTTATTTATTTATTTTTATAATTTGATATAAAATATTTATTTGAGCATTGCCCATTCTGAGGGATATTCCGGAGCACTCTTCTTGCTATTGCTTCTTATAAAGAAATGCCATAGATAAGAAGTCAACTTAAAATTTGCATATTGTACCTCAGGTGTGTAACACAGAAATTTAACATTCTCATGAGTTCCAATTTGTATAGATGGCAGAAAGGGATCTATCTGGTCACTTGAATTAAATTCATCTCTTTTAGTTTAAAACTATTGTTTCACATACTTTCTCAATAATTTAGAACTGTTCTCTTAAGGGCTTTCCTTTGCCCTTTCTGGAGAAGTAAGGAAAGTTGTGAAGCATTCTGGAAGCTGCTGAGAGGTGTGTGACTCAATCTCTGTTACTACTGAGATGCGTGTCCCACTTGGACTTTGCTCTTGGTCTCTATTCTTTTTTTTTTTTTATGGCTCTTTGGATTTGCCTGGAGATTTTAACATTTTATAGTACTCTCAGAACTAATTGGCTATTTGGATAACTTTTTTTTATTTCAGGGTATTATGAGGGGACAAATATTATGGTTACACTTTATGTCTTTGCCTCACCCAAGTGAGGGTTAAAGGCATGCCCTAAAAGAAATAACTAGGATCAAAGCAGAACTAAAAGAAATTGAGAACAAGAGAACTATACAGAAGATCAACAAAACCAAAAGCTGGTTTTTTGAAAAGATAAACAAAATTGACACACCTCTTGCTAGATTGACTAGAATCCAAAGGGAAAGGTCTCTAATAAACTCAATCAAAAATGAAAAAGGAGAGGTCACAACAGACGCCACGGAAATACAAAATATTATTTTTGATTACTGTAAAAACCTATATGCCCAAAAACTATTTATTTATTTTTGTTGGTGGTGGTGGTGGTGTGATTGCCATTGGCGTCTCATTTACAAATACTTTCACTAGGCTGATCTCTATAAGAGTTTTTCTACATTTTCCTCTAAAATTCTTATGATTTCAGCCTTACATTTAAGTCTTTTATGCATCTTGAATTAACTTTTGTAAGTGGTGAGATACATAAACCCTCTTTCCTTCTTCGTCATGTAGCTATCCAATTTTCTCAGAACCGTTATTGAATAGAGCTTCTTTTCCCCAGTTTATATTGTTGTCTTCTTTGTGAGAGATCAGTTGGCTGTGTGACTGAAAATTAGTACAACCTCTGGGGAAAGCAGGATGAAGATTTCTCAAAGACTGAAAGTAGATCTACCATTTGATCCTGCAATCCCACTACTGGGTATCTAGCCAAACAAAAAGAAGTATTTTTTTTTTTTTATCAAAAAGAAACCTGCATTCAAATATTTACTGCAGCATAATTCACAAGTGCAAAGATGTGGAATAAACCCAAGTGCCCATCAATACATGAGTGAATTAACAAAATGTGTTGTATGTATACGATGCCATACTACTCAGCCATAAAGGATGAATTAATGCCTTTTGCAACAATTTAGATGGAACTTGAGTTAATTATACTAAGTGAAGTATATAAAGAATGGAAAAACAAATGCCACATGTGCTTGCTATTAAATTGGAAATAACCAATGAGCACACATGTGCGCAGAGGGAAGTAAAACTCAGTGGCAATCAAGCAGAGGGGAGTGGGGTGGAGGGGATGTGCAAAAACCTATCTAATGGTTACAATGAACACTATTTTGGTGATGGGCAAACTTATAGCTGTGACTCAAGCATTGCAAAAGTGATCCATGTATCCATGAATATTTGTACCCCCTTAATATTTTGAAATAAAGAAATAAAATAACATTGACAATGCTCTCACCTTTGGTTTTGGCAAAGAAAATTAAAAAATAAAATTGCCAGATAAAATTGTATGTATTGTATGCAACATATTTTAAATTATATATACATTGTGAAAAGGTTAATCTAGCTAATTAATAAATGTGTTTCCTCACATAATTAATAGAACTTTGGTAACACTACAGAAATGTAAGAATTTCCTCAACTTTAACAGATAATGTAAAACAGTTTTATCCTTTTAACTATTTGTATTTGTACAGAAATGAAGTTTTCCATTGTTCCACATCTTTATCAACCCTTCATAAGGCAGGATATTAAATTTAGTCATAGTTTTAGTCATACTTTTGACATACATATTTATATTTTTAGTCCAATATCTTTACATATTTAATTTTTCATTTAATATGTTTTAAATATTGAGAGACAATTGTATATCATGTGACATAAGTAATCAATTTCACTTTTTCTTGCATGTGGATACCTAGTTGTTCCTGTGCTATTTATTGATAAATGAATCTTTTCACCATTGATCTGTAATACCAGTTCTGTGATTTATCCTGAGTGTGTGTGTGTGTGTGTGTGTGTGTGCATATGCATGTGTGTTTGGATTCCCAATTCTATATTTTTGGTCAAATTACTCAGCTCACATTAAATATTTCATTGTCTTTATGACTATAGCTTTAGAATTAGGCCTGATATATTATGATGATATTAAACTTGTATTATTCGAGAATGTCTGGAACTGCTTATGGTCAATATATTAACCTACACTTTCTTTTATATCGATTTTGTATCCATCACATTTTCAAAACTTTCTTGTTATTGCTATGATTATTATGTATATTATATTGAATTTTCTCTGTGAAAAATTACTTATATTTACATTTAGTTTTCTTTTTTCCTTTCTACTATTTATACGCTTTTTTTTTTTTTACATAGCCTTAGGGCACTGACTGCTTAGGACCTCATGTACAATGTTAAATACAATTTGTCATAGCAGAAATACTTCCCATCTTCCCTAACTTTAAAGAAACATTTTATTAACACTCTTTTAAGTATGATGTTTGTTGTGCATTTTACATATCTACTCTTTATCAAGTAAAGAATGTTGTGTTCTCTTTTTGGTTTATCAAATGCATTTCTCAAATTACTGGGGAAGATAATATATTTTTATTATTTATCATTAATGTAATATTTTCTATTGATTTTCTAATAGTAAACCAAATTTACATCCGTGATTAACATCCGAGTTTGGTCATTTGTACATATTGCAGGCTTCATTTTGTTTATATTTAGTTTAGAGTAATTTGCCTACAAATATGTCAATATATGAGATTTCCTGAAATTTGTCTGTCTTGTAATGTCCTTGATGAGTCTTGGTGTTAATTTTAAACTACTTTATTAGTAAATTAAACAACAGTCTCTATATCTCTACTCACCAGGAAATCTTCTCGTTTTATTATTTCAAAATATTACAGGTGTACAAATGTTTTTGGTATACGGATCACTTTCATTACACTTGAGTGAGGGTTGTAAGTGTGTCCATCACCCAGATAGTGTTCATTGTACCTGTTAGGTAGGTTTTTTCCCATCTCCTCCTCCTCCCTTCCCCCTGCTTGATTTCCACTGAGTTTTTCTTCCTTCTGTGCACATGTGGTCTCATCAGATAGTTCCAGTTTAATAGCAAGTACAGGTGGTGTCAGTTTTTCTATTGTTTATATACTTCACTTAGGACAATGGTCTCCAGTTACAGGCAAATTGTTACAAAAGGCCTGAATTCATCCTTATTCATGGCTCCATAGTATTCCATAGTGTACATATACCCCATGTTGTTAATCCAGTCACATGGGCACTTGTGTTGATTCTACATCTTTGTCATTTCAAATTGTGCTCCAATAAACATTCCAGTGCAGGTGTCTTTTTGATAAAATGATGTCTTTTTCTTTGAGTAAATAGCCGGCAGTGGGATTGCTAGATCAAATGGTAGGTCTACTTTTAGATCTTTGAGAATCTCCATGCTGGTTTCCATAGAGGTTACAGTAATTTGCTATCCAACCAAGCTTATATAAGCATTTCTTTCTCTCTGCATCCACACCAACATCTATTATTTTTGGACATTTTAACAAAAGCCATTCTAAGTGGGGAAATTTGACATTTCATTGTGGTTTTAATTTTCATTTGCCTGATGGTTAGTGATGTTGAGCATTTTTTCATGTTTATGGGCTATTTGTCTATCTTCTTTTGAAAGCTTCTGTTCATAGACTGTGCTCAGTTTTTAATGGGGTTATTTTTTTTCTTGCTAATTTGCTTGAATTCTTTATAGATTCTGGTTATTAGCCATTTATTGGACATATAGCTTATGAATATTTCCTCCCATTCTGTAGGTTGTGTATTTGCTGTGTTGATTATTCCCATAGCTGTACAGTAGCTTTTTAATTTAATGAATAATGATTCATTGATATTTGTGGTTGCTATGATTGTTATTGGGGTCTTCTACATAGATTCTTTGCCTAGGCCTATATCTAGAAGAGTTTTCCAACATTTCCTTCTGGAAATTCTTATGGTTTCATGCCTTACATTTACGTCTGTTATCCATCTTGAATTATATTTTGTGAGTGGTGAGAGATATGGATCATGTTTTGTTCTTCTACATGTGGCTTTTCAATTTTCCCAGCACTATTTATTAAATAGGGCTTCTTTTTCATAGTGTATATTGTTGTTTTCTTTGTCAAAGATCAGTTGGCTGTACGTGGATGGTTTTATATCTGGCTTCTCTGCTCTGTTTCATTTGTCTATGTCATTATTTTTGTGCCAATACCATATCATTTGGGTTACTATAGCCTTGTAGTATAGTTTCAAGTCTGGTTATATGATGCCTCCAGATTTGTTCTTTTTGCTTAAGATTGCTTTGGCTATTTGCAATCTTTTCAGGTTCTAAAGGAAGCATGGAATTACTTTTTATAGATCTGTGAAATATGATGTTGGTATTTTGATGGAGATTACATTGACTCTGTAAATCATTTTGGGTAGTATGGACACTTTAACAATGTTGCTTCTGCTGATCCATGAACATAATATGTATTTCCATTGTTTACATCATCTGCAATTTCTTTCTCAGTGTTTCGTAGTTCTCTTTGTGGAGATCTATCATCTCCTCAGTTAAGTATATCCTAGGTATTTTACTTTCTTTATGGCTATTTTGAATAATATTAAGCCTTTGATTTGACTCTAAGCTTGTCTGTTATTGGTGTATAAGAATGCTACTGATTTATTTACATTTATTTTGTAACCTGAGACTTTGCTGAGTTCATTTTTAAGTTCCAGGAATCTTTGGGGCTTTCTAGATATAAGATCATGTCTTTAGCAAAAAATGATAGCTTGACCTACTCTTTCCCAATTTGGAACCATTTATTTCTTTCTCTTGCCTCTTTGCTCTGGCTAGGACTTCTAGAATTATGTCGAATAAAAGTGTTGATTGTGGGCACCCTTGTCTTGTTCCTGTTCTTAGTGGGAATATTTTCAACTTTTCCCTTTCAATATGATGTTTGCTGTGGGTTTGTCCCATATGGCTTTTATAATTTTGAGATATATTCCTTCTATACCAAGTTTTTTTTACTGTTTTTATCCTAAAAGGGTATTGAATTTTGTTGAATGCTTTTTCTGCATCTATTGAGATATCATATGTTTTTTTTTTTGCTTGTGTTTATGTAGCGAATCACATTTATTGATTTACATATGCTGAACCATGCTTGCATATCTGGGATGAAGCCCACTTGATCGTGGTGGATTATTTTGTTGATGTGCTGTTGAATTTGCTTTGCTAGTATTTTATTCAGGATTTTTGCAGTTACATTCATTAGGGATATTGGTACTATCTGTACTTTAATTTGTTTGATGTGTCCTTTCCTGGCTTTGGTGTTAAGGTGAATCTTGTTTTGTAGAATGAGTTGGGCATTGGGCAGGATTTCCTCCTACTCGATGTTATGGAATGATTTATGCAATATGGGTAACAGCTCTTCTTTGTAGGTCTGGTAAAATTCAGTCATGAATCCATCTGGTCCTGCACCTTTTCTTTGTTGTTGGAGGCTTTTTTATTACTGCTTCAGTCCCTTTGCTTATTATTGTTCTGTTCAGGAGTTCTATTTCTCCCTGATTGAGTCCTGGGAGGTTGTCTGTTTCAAGGAATTTGTCCATTCACCCTCAATTTTTGAATTTATGTGCATAGAGATTTTCATAATATTCACAGAAGATATTTTATATTTCTGTTGTATCAGTTGTAGTATCTCCTAGTTCATTCGTGATTGAGCTTGTTTAGTTCTTTTCTTTTTTATTTCTTGTCATTATACCAAGAGGTCTATCAATTTTGTTTATCTTTTCAAAGTACCAACTTTTCGTTTCATTGATTCTTTGTGCTATTTTCTTCCTTTCCATTTTGTTTATTTATGCTCTGACCTTAGTTAATTCTTTTATTCTGGTGGCTTTGGGTTTGGTTTGCTCTTCCAAGAAAATTGTTCATTGAGACATGTCATTAGATTGTTGAACTGTGATCTTACTGTCTTTTAGACGTGGGTATTTAATGCCATAAATTTTTCCCTTTGGACTGCTTTTACTCAACCCCATAGATTTTGATAGCCTGTGTCCTCTTGCCTTCTAGTTTGTAGAATATTTTTATTTTCATCTTAATTTTATTGTTGATCCAACAATTGTTCAGCAGCAGGTTATTTAATTTCCCTGACTATGTAGAACTGTTTCTCTTGGACTTGATTTCTAGTTTTATTCCACTGTGGTCTCAGAAAATACATGGTACGATTTCTATTTTTACAAATTTGTGGAGACATGTTTTGTGGCCTAAAATATGATAAACCTTGGAGAATATTCCATGTGCTGATGGAAACTATGTGTATTCAGTAATTTGGGGCCAAATATTATGTAAATGTCTGTTAGGCCAATTTGTTCTAGAGTCCCATTTAAGTCCAGTGTTTTTTAATTTATTTTCTGCTTGGATTTGTACAGTTCTGTCAGTGCTGTGTTGAATTCCCTGACAATTAAGATGCTGCTGTTTATCTCTTTGCTCAGATCTAGTAGGGTTTGCTTTATGAATCTGTGTGCTCCTGTTTTTGGTGCAAAGATATTTAGGATTATTATGCCTTCTTGTGTAATTGCTTCTTTTACAATTACCTAATGCCTATCTTGGTCTTTTTTTTACTATTGTTGATTTAAAGTCTATTTTATCTGATATGAGAATGGCTACATCTGCCTTCTTTTTGTTTCCATTTGCATGGACTATTTTTCCCATGCCTTCACCTTGAGTCTGTATGATTCCTTGTGGGATAGATGTGTTTCCTGGAGACAGTAGATACTTGGCTTGTATTTTTTTCCTAAATTCAGTCAGCCTATGTGTCTTTGATGGGGCATTCAAAGCGTTCACATTGATTAACAGAATTGATATGTGGTATGCTCTTCTATTCATCCTGTTGGATAGTACCTTAATGCTTTGTTTTAGCTCTTATGCTATTATTTTATATCAGTTCTGAGCTTTAGCTTTTGGGTGGATTTATACTTGTTGTGTGCCTATTGTGCTGATACATGTATAATGCAGTTCTCAGTATTTGCTGCAAGGCAAGTCTTGTCTTGACAAATTCTCTCAGTGTTTGCTTGTCTGGAAAAGCCTCCTTCATATAGGGAAGTTAGTTTTACAGTATACGAAATTCAAGTCTGGGCTGTTGCTCTGCTTAAAAAGACTGAAGGTGGGGTCCCAGTCCTTTCTGGCTTGCATTTTTCAGATGAGTATTCTGCAGTAAAACTGATGGGATTTCCTTTGTAAGTTACTTGATGTTTTTGACTGACGGCTCACAGGAGTTCCTCCTTTCCATTGACTTTGGCCAATCTGATGACTATGTCTTTGTGACTGCGTTTTTGCAATGAATCTCCCAGGTGCTTGTTTAGCTTCTTGTTTAGCTTCTTTAGACATCCAGATACACTGGATATCTAAATCTCTAGCAAGACAAGGGAAGTTTTCAATTATTCCCTCAAATAGGTTTTCCAGCCCTTGTGTGTTGTTTTCTTCACCCTCATGGATGCCTATGATTCTTATATTTGCCTGTTTTACATGATGCCATGTTTCTTATAAGCTTTGTTCATTCCTTTTAATTTTCTGTTGTTTATTTTTGATAGACTGAATTAATTCAAGAGTCATCTTCGAACTCTGAGATTCTTTCTTCTGTTTCTTCTAGTGTATACTTAAAACTTTCCACTGTGTTTTGTATTGTATTTCCTTGTATCAATTTTTAATTTCCAGACGTTCTCTTTTTCTTTCTTTTTAATATCTTCAGCCCTTTAGAGAATTTCTCATTCATTTCCTGAATTCTTTTTCTGGTTTCTTTGAATTGGTCTTCCATTTTCTCTTGGATTTCATTGTGCTTCCTTATAATCCATATTTGGATTTCTTTATCTGTCATTTCAATATTTTCATTTTGGTTGGTATCCATTGCTAGCTAGAGATATGGTGTTCCCTTTTGTGTGTGTCCTTTTGTTCTGATTTTTCATACTTCCAGAGTTCTTTTACTGATTCCATATCATATGGAGTTGTTGTCACTTATTTTTGCATTTTCTTTTGTTTATTTGGGGCTTCCCCCTCATCACTTGTAAAGGTGTGTCTGTAACATATGTTGGGTAGAAACTTTGACTTTGCTTGTGGGTGCTTTCATGGTGATCTAGACTCTGGATGGATGCCTTGGTTATAGACATTGTTAGTGTGTTGCTTTTCTCATTTTCTAGTTGTTCTTAGGCTGTAGCAGTGGTGAGCTATGTGTGTGCACATACTTCCTGTCTGTCTTTGAATAAGGAGGATAGAGATCTTTGGAATTGTTTCTCTTTCCCCAGCCCTGTGGTCTTCTTAACAGTGTGATATTTATTGGCATGCTCATTTTAATCTCTGAGATAGTAGTTGGTGCTTGTGGGTAAGAATCAATCACACCCTGTATGATTGAGTCAGTAAATGCTGTAAAGAGCAGTGCAAATTGACCTCCCTGTCAGTAGGTGGCACTTGCTTTAAGGGACAAACAGTGTTGTTTTTGGCACCTGCGTCTGACTGTAGCCCCTCAGGAGAAGCACTTGAATGGCCCAGCTGGTGGGTGGGGCTCTGGTGGTGACCTTATTCTCCGCCATAACAGAGGTGTGTGGGAGAGTGAGGCTTGGTGGGACTGGGCTGGGTGAGCCTTCCCCCAGCCTCCACAAAAGCTATTAAGTTAGCTGTTTTGGCAGGGGTCAAATGTCTGCTACTAGATTATGGGGAAAGCCACAGGGAGGGGCTGAGTGGCCCCACCCAGCCAGAAAGTCTGCATGTGGCAGCAGGGCAATCTGAGATACACAATCCAGCTATCAGGAGCAGGTTTCACTCTTGTCCCATCTCCCCTTCTCTGTCGTCTCCCTCTGGTATCTGCCAACCGGCAGTACCTCAGACTATCTGAGTTCCCCATGATTGTGCTGTGGGCTGGGAGCTTCTCTGTCCAGTATTTCACCCTGGGCTGAGAACATGGCCTTCCTGTGGGATTGGGGTGATCTGCGAGTGCGCTGCGGCTGTGACCCACACTGCACTCTCTTTTCAGTTCTGCCCATGTAGGCTCCCTTGCCTCATGAAATTAGTTCAGAAATCTCCCCTCCATGACCCCAAGCAACAAAATCAAGTCCTGGTGTATGGGATCTGGCCTGTAGTTGTGTCCCTGGGTCCTCAAAGATCCATCCATGACTGTGCCAGGGAGAAGCATGCTGTTCCCAAGTTGCCTATGGGGTCCTCAACCTTGTTTGATGCCCCTCCGCTTTGGGGTGTGCCTTGCTCTGGCAAGCAGCCAGGCAAGTAGCACTGGGGAGGGCCATTGATCAGGGAGCTCACAGTACAAGCACTCCTTAGTCCTCTGCAGGTCATTAGGAGGAAAGTGGGTCATTTGAGCCTCACTTTGTGGAAGCCTCAGTGTGGTGTATACACCAACAGGGGGGAAGCAGCAGCTCCTGAGAGCCCCAGCACAATCATCTCTGTCAGTAGCTGTGAGTGGGGTAGGGGAAAGGGAGGAAAAGAATCTGGATGGAGGAAAGCAGGCACTCTGGTTGTCTCTGTCCCTCTCTCCAGAGGCTTCCCACCTAGAATATCCAGGCTCTGGGGTCACACAGATTGCCTGGGACCCACCAGGCCCCTGTGGTTCCTGCATTCTGATCCAGAGTTAGGAAGTGCTCTTGTGGGAATGAGCAAGACAAAAAATGAGGGGCTGAAGCTCCCTGGCGAGGACAAAGGTGCATAGGGGGTGGAAAAACCATATGGAGCCTGCTGTCTCAGCTTGGGTCTGTGGTGACAGAAAGCACCCCAAGAGGGCTGGCAGGCTGGTATGTTTTCCTCAAGAATCTCCCATTTCACTGGCAGCAGCAGCTTTGGGACTTATTAGGGTGCCAGGGCTCTCCAGCAGCTCAAGAGCCTGCTGACTGCCAGAGATGTGAGGGAGCAAGAAACAAACCCCTTCACCTACACTTTTCACTGGACTCCAATCTTCTTGGGTGTTGTCCTCTGCTGATATCTTATTCTGCTCTACAACCTATTCCTGTGGAATCTCTTGTAGTTTCTTGCACTTTTCCCTTGGAATTACACCTGATCTATGATTGTTTGTTTGTTTGTTTGTTTCTTTTTTATCTAAAATGTTTCCTTCTTTCTGAGGTGATCTGGCAGCTGGTGTCACTGGCCAGCCATCTTGTCTTCTCCTTCCTTTTGTAACACAGTAAGTCGATATACACCTGATGAATGCATAAGTCCTCTTAATTGAGGCAATAGCATCTATGGCACCCCACACCTGGTGCCTTGGGTAGTATGTGCATCCCAAACACCAGGGTGTCATGCTGAAGGGCACAGAAGGCACACAAGGGCCCACAGTGTGTGCAAACAGGAGGTGTGCATCACAGGCAGCCAAAGTGGCCCTCAAACCAGCCCACTCCCACATCCTGCCATGGGACAGACAGCCACACAGTTCCCTCCAGCCAGCACCCACCCATACCCCAATCCACCTGCTGCCACCACCTTCTTTCCTGCATCCATGGCTAGGCCCCCAAATTTTCTTTAAGATTGTAATTATGTGTTTCCTATACTGTTGATAGAATTCATTGGTAAGGTAACTCAGCCTGAAGTTTAGTTTGTGGGGAACTCTTGTGACTGCTTCTCTATTCTTTAATGATTAAGGGGTTATTTAGGCTTCATATTTCTTAATACATCTGTGTAATATACTGTAAGAGATATATTGTAGCTATAAGATTAATGATAGCCAAAAGGCCCACACTAATGTCTTAAGGACTGATACTAAGTCTCTTAGCAGTATGACGCAAACTGGCCTGGAGATTTCCACGAGATAATACCACCTCATCACGAATGCAACTTTCACAAACCATAAAACAAAGCTTACACTTACAAGATTAGCTTAAATTCTCTTTATGAAGGAAGCATGTAATAACTGACCTGGAATAAATATAGGTATAAGAAAAAGGCAAGAATCCCCCAAATTCTGAAAATGGTCTCCATACAGAGACCCTCCCACTCAGTTCATCATCTGACCCCCTGACTGTATATGATCCATGACACCAACATGCATTCACTATCCATCTTGTAAGAACACTGCTGAAATAAACTGTTTGAGCATCAGACAGTGTCTAAGACTCTTCTTTGATGCAAATTGGACCAAAGGAAGAAATTACCCCTGGGGAAATCTGATTTGATCACTATTTTTTAGACAATGCTCTTTCCATCAAAATTTCAAATATATACTCATGAAGATATTCATAATACCCTCATATTATATCTTTAAAAATTTTAATTATAAAGCATTTCAAACCTACACAAATGTGTAGAAGAGTATGATGAATCCCATTATCCACATTTTAATTTTATCAAGATTCTGTCAACTCATTGACTTATTTTTGTTTTTCTTTCTTTTTTTCTTTTTGTTCCTGATGAATTTCAAGGAAAATTCCTGACATAATTCTTTTTACTACATAGTTTGCTAAGCATCTCTAAAGATGTGAAATTTCATTTATATAACCTTTGTGTCCATCATATCACCTAACAATTTAACAATTATTCCTTGGTCTTATCTAATACCCAGGATATATTCAGATCTCCACAATATCCTCCAAGTGGTATTTTTCCATTTGAACTCTTTGAATTATTATTTAAATTAGCTCTACACAAAGACTCACTTGTTGTGTCTCTTATGTCTTGCTTAATCTAGAGAAGCACCCACTTAATTTTGTTTATATGCCATTGACTAGTTAAAGAAACATTAGTAGAATGTCCAACATTCTGAGTAAGTTTGTTTACTTCTTTATCATGTGGTTTAACATGAATCTCTATCCCTCATATTTTCTATAAATTATATGTAAGTGCTAAAGTCTTGATTAGATTAAAATAGGGTTTGACATCATCCTATTTAGTATGACAATATCTTCCAGGTTCATATTGAATATTACTTGTTCTAAACCTGTAATAAGTCATTTTTCTAAGAACCCTGGGTGCTTGTTTCTATTAATGGAAAATATAATTTATAATCATAATTATTTATATACTAGTATGTGTATGTATATGTGTGGATATAATTATATACATATATATTTATTGTGCATAGTTTTGTAGTAATATAGAGTTATAGTTAGGCATTAAGAAATAGAGTTATAGTTATAGAGTAAGAGATATATCTATATAGTAAGATGTAGAGTGTTAGAGTTATAGAAGTAGAGTTAAAAGTTAGAGGAGTTTCAGAGTTTTATAGTTAGAGTAGGGATAGAGTTAAAAGTTAGATTTATAGAGTTCTAGTTAGAGTAATAGAGTGAAAATTGAAGTTATAGAGTTATGTTATAATTATTGTGGAAGTATAATGTTATACTAATAGAATAGTAGTTATAGATAAATTTATAAATATAGAGCTATAGATACAGTATAATAGTTATATGGTTATCACTATTTTTTGTGATTAGCACAGACTACACCCTCACATATTTGCTATATTTACTTTTTTCCTTTTTATTTTTAGTTGCCATGTAATAATTATACATATATATGGGTACAGAGTGATATTTTTATACATATATGCAATGCATAATGATCAAGTCAAGGTAATCAGCATATCCATCACCTCAAACATTTATCTTTTTGGTGTGAATATTCAAAATGATCTCTTTTAGATTTATGAAAATATACAATAAAGTATAGTTAATCGCATTCACCCCACAGTACTACAGAGTACCACAACCCATTCCTCCTATCTAGCTATAATTTTGTATCTATTAACCAACATCTCTCTCCCCCCTCCCCTTTCCAGTCTCTAATACACACAATTCTATTCTCTGCTTCTATGAGTTCAATTTATTCATATATGTATATACATACATATGTAAATAAAAGAATACATATGTTATATATTTTATTTCTGGAGACAAGATTTTACTCTGTTGCCCAGGCTGGAGTGCAGTAGCATGATTATAGCTCACTGCAGCCCTGAACTCCTGGGCTCAAACAATCCTCCTACCTGAGTCTCTAGAGTAGCTGGGACTACAGGTATGTGCCAGATTTGGCTATTTTTTTCTCAAGTTTTTTATAGAGATGAGGTCTTTATATGTTGCCTAGGCTGGTTTTGAACTCTTGGTCTCAAGTGATTCTCCCACCTCTGCCTCCCAAATGGCAGGGTTTACAGGGATGAGCCCACTGACCCAACCTCAGTTTTGTTTTTTTTTTAACTGGAATATATGAATGCAAACAGGTGGTATTTATTTTTCTGGGACTGACTTATTTTGCTTGACATATTGCTCTGCAGACTCATCCATGTTGCTATGAATGATAGGATTTCCTTCTTTTTATGAATGAATAGTATTCCATTTTGTACATATACCACATTTTCTTTATTCATTCATCTGTTGATGGGTATTTAGGTTGATTCCATAGCTTAGCTATTGTGAACAATGCTGCAATACACATGGCAGTGCAGGTATCCATTTGATATACTGATTTCCTTTCCTTTGCATAAATATCCAGTAGTAGTACTGCTGGATTGTGTGGTGGTTCTACTTTTAGTTTTTGGAGAAGCCTCCACAGTGTTTTTCATAAATGGCTGTACTAATTTGCATTCCCACCAACAATGTATAAGAGTTTCCTTTTCTAAACGAATGGGACTAAAAGCTTTCTGCATGGCAAAGGAAATAATCAAAAGAGTGAAGAGATAACATATAGAATGGGAGAAAACATTTGTAAACTATTCATCTGACTAAATACTAATATGCAGAATATACAAAGAATGCTAACTACTCAGAAGCATAAAAAACAAATAATCTGGTTAGAAACTAGGTAAAGTATCTGAGGAGACATTTCTCAAAAGCAGATGTACAAATGGCCAACAGATACATAAAGAAATTTTCAATGTCACTAACCATAAGGAAAATGCACATCAAAATTACAGAGAGATACTCTTACCCTAGTAAGAATGGCTATTACCAAAAAGATTAAAAGTTATAACTACTGAGCTTTACTTATATTGTTAGAAATATAGCTGGAGTTGTAGACTTGTATTTACAGTATTATAGTAATACTGTTACAGTTGCAGTGTTAGAGTAATAGTTATACTGTTATAGTGTTGTAGTTATAATGTTATATTTTAATTATAATGCTGCATTATAGTTACAGTGTTATAATTGTAGAGTTATCATTTTACTTTTATATTTGCAATTATAACCTTTTAAACTATTTTGTTAATTAAAATTTTAGTTATACAGTTATACTTATAGCACTATTATAGTGCTAAATTTACAGTATAGTGATGTAGTTAAATTTATAGTCCATTTGTTACAATTACAGTATTAGTTTTATAGTGTTAGTATTATAGTTTCAATATAGTGTTATAGTTACAGTGATAGTGTTACAGTTATAGAGTTATAATTGTAGTTATGGTGGTAGTGTTACAGTAATTTTATCAAGGTTATAGGTACAGTGTTAGCATTAAATTATCATGGGTCTGTTATAGAAGTAGTATTATAGTTATAGTTGTAGTGGTATAGTTACATTGCTACAGTTAGAGTATTATGTTATAGTCAGAGTTAAATTGTTATATTACAGTTATGTGGTTGTAGTTATAACTTTTTTGATATAGTTATGAAGTTTTCATTACAGTTATAAAGTAAACATTATACTTAGAGAGTCATGGTTGTTCAAAATTTATAGTTTCAGAATAATAGTTACTGTTAAAGATTTATAGTTATACTATTATAGTTATAGGTCTATGTTTGTAGTTATTATGATAGTTATCATCCTATAGTTACAGCTGTAGTGCTAATATTATAACTAAAAAGCTCTATGTAGAGTTTTGGTGTTTTAAATATAGCTATGGTGATGATATTATAGTTATAATTATCATTACAGTGGTACAGTTATATTGTTATAATTATGGTTTTAGTGCTAGTCTGATGATCGTGGTGATAGCGTTTTGATTATAGTTACAATGTTATGGTTATAGTTACATTGTAATTGTTATCTTGCTAATGTTATATAGTTTAGTATTATAGTTGTAGGGTTATATTTGTATTGTTATAATTATAAAGTTAGTTATATTTATAGAGTTGTGGCTTTATTTATAGGGTTTTAGTTATAATTATTATGGTACATAGGTATAATGACAATGGTATGGCTATACTGTTATACTCGTAATTACATTTATATGGTTAAAGTGATATTAGATAGCATATAGATTGTAGGTATTGTGGTTTTCTTATAGTTATAATATTGTGGTTACAGTTAAATTGTTAACTGTTAGTATTATGCTTTAGTATTACAATATAGGGTTATAGTTATAGTGTTATAAAATTTTAGATATAGTTATTAAATTATGATGTTACAATGTTATAGTTAAAAAGTTATAGTTCTGTAGTTATATTTAGAGTACTAAATCATAGTTGTGCTATCATTAGAGGTATAGTGGTATCATTATGATTTTTATGTTATAGTTATAAATATAGTATTGTTATTATAGTTATAATGCTATAATTATTATGCTGATAATATTATAGTTACAGTGCTATAGTTATTTTCACAGTGTTGTAAGTATAGTTATAATGTTAGTGTTGTAGTAATAGGCCTGTTGCTCTAATTATAGGTATAGAGATGCTGTTATAGTAATCATGTTGTAGTTATAATGTTATAGATATAATGACAGTTATAATATTCATTTTAACTATAGAACTATACTGTAACTTGAGCACTATAAGTATAGAACTATAGCTCTATAACCCTAACATTAAAACAGTGTCAGTGTTAAAGTGATAGGTTACCGTTGAAATAATAATTACAGTGTTATAGTTACACTGATAACATTATAATCATAGAGTTATATTTATAGAGATATAGGTATATATTTAGTAGTAATAATTATATAATAATATAGTGATGAGGTTATAATAATATGGATATAGTTATAGCTATGATGGTAGTAATATAAAGTGTTAGTGTTACCCTTACAACTGTGTAACACTATAGTTATAAATATGTGTTATACTAATAGTCATACATATTATATTATAGTTAAAGTATTATATTTACAGTGGAGACATAATAGTCATAGTGTTGTATTGCTGTAATTATCATGTTATAATTGTAAAATTCATTTCTAGTTACACTTTTATAGTTTTCGAGTTGAAAATATAGAGATAGTATATCAGTGATAGTGTTATGCTATAGTGATAGAGGTATGGTTATATAGTCTTTTGGTTATAATAATAGTCTTATAACTATAGTTCTAAAGTTGTAGTTATAGTTATAGAATCAAAGTTATACTTATAATGTCATGGTTCCAGTTACAGGTATTAGTTCTAGTTATAGTGCTGTAATTCTTGTTATAGAGTTATAGTTATACTTATCAAGTTATTATTATAGAACTGTAGTTATATTACTCTTATAGTGCTATAGCTATAGTGTAGTGCTATAGTTATAGTGAAATAGTTATGTTTATATTGTGTTATTTGTATTTATATTGCCAAAGCAATAATTGCAATGATGTAGTTATCACTATCATTATGGTTTTATCATAATAATGCTAGTGTTATACATATAGTGTTAAAGTGTTTTTAGTTATAATTTCATATTTTAGCTACTATTGCAGTTATAGAGTAGTATTTATATTTATTTTATAGTTACATGGTTAGTAATATTATATTATAGTTATATTATAAAGGTTTAGTTATCTTTATAGAGTTATTGTTAAAGTGTTAGAATTTAGCATATATGGCTATCATCATAATTGTAGTGTTAGAACTGTATTTATTGTGATAGAATTATGGTTGAAGTGTTATTTCTAGTGTTAGCATTATAGTTCTAGAGCTGCACATGCAGTTGAAGTGTTAGTATTATACAATTATTGATATAGTTATACTATTAGTGTTATAGTATTATGTTGAATAGTAATAGATAAATGAGTATAGAATTGTATTATTGCTATAGCAAGAATGCATTTGTTATAGTGATAGTGTGATAGTTATAGTGTTATAATACAGATTGCAGTTATAATGATTGTTATAATTATAGTGTTATTGTTATAAGTTATTATTAGTTTAAATAATGCTTATTTTTATAGAATCATTGGTCTAGTTATATTGTACTTGTTATAGGTATCGAATCTCTATTTAAGTTATAGGTGTAGTCACAGTTTTAGAGTTATTATTATATAGTTATAGCCATATTTATATAGTTATATTTAAAGTGCTATAATTTTAGTTATGCAGATATAGTTATCACATTATATTTATTGTTATAGTAATATAGTAATAGTCCTAATGTTACATTTATAGTTATGTTTATGGTATTTGTGATATGGTTTATATTATAGTTATAATGTTATAGTTATAGTATAGTGGTTTGTTTTTATAGTGTTATGGTTACAGAGTTGTATTTACAGTCATAGAGTCAGTGTTTTAGATTCATAGTTCTAGTTATATACTCATAATTATAAAATTATTATAATTATAAAATTTAATTGTAGTTATTATATTCTATTAATAGTTATACATACATAATTATTATGCTTCTAGTTATAGTCTACTTATCAGTATGGTGTTATAATTGTAGTTACAGTGTCATAGTCTTATAGCTTGTTAGTGATAATCTACTTTTCTTTCATTATAAGTTATTTGATTTTTATTCTAGGAGAATAGTGTTTTTTCCTTTTTGTAGAGTCCAGAAATTTCAGTAGGATATGCCATGGTGTTGATCATTCTGGATTTATATTTTTCCAAGTGTGTGGTATGCTCTTTTGATATGTAATTTCCAACCTTTTTAAAAAATATATATTTTAATTAGAATTTTAGTATCTGTTCTGCTCTCTTGCTTTGGGTTTCTTCTTCAGGGAACCTTATACATATATTGGATCTCCTATACCAATATTCACTATATGTCACTATCTCTTAAATCATTTTTATCTTTCACTATTTCTTTTCTTAAATTTTATACATATTACTATTTTTTCCTTTGCTTTCTCTTATACCATTAAAAATTATTCACTCTTATGAGCCTTCTTGTTTAAACTTCACTTATGAAATTTATGTTTAAATTTATTTCTAATTATTTTTTGAGCTTTATCACCAAATATTTCGGGTTTAACAATTCTGAGTTATATTTTTCTTTCATATATTGCACCATATCTTTAATGATATTTAGGTCATCTTTTTTATGGACAACTGATTTTTGAAAATGTGAAAATAAAATGTATATTAGAAAGGTAACCTGCTGGAACAATTGGATATCTATAAGTAAAAATAAAGGACTTCAATCCATAGCTTGCACCCTATGCAAAAAATAACTCAAAATGGAGAACAGTGTGAAATGCAAATCCTAAAAGTATAAAACTTACAGGTGAAAAATGGAAGAAAACCTTTGTGGCCTTAATTTAAACAAAGATTTCTTAAACATGACACCAACAGCACAGTCTATCAAAAAATTGATAAAGTTACCTTCATGAAAGCCAAACATGCTCTGCAAAAGACACTCGTGTTGAAAATAGAAAGGCAAGCCACAGACTGTGTAAATATTCTCCAAGCACATATTTGATAATGGTCTTATACCAAAAGTAAATAATTCTCAAAACATGATAATATGAAAAAATAATCTATTACAAATGAACAAAATAGCCATTCTCACTTGTAGATCTGACTCGGGCAGGGCAAAGGCAATTTATATAACCTAAACATTTGTACCTCTGTAATATTCTGAAATAAAAAAATGCATAAAAAATTCCAACAGGTACCAAAGAAGACATATGTATGCAAATAAGCACATAAAAAGATGCTCAACATCACAATCACTGGGGAAATACAAATTAAAACCACAGTGAAATATAACCACATGCATTAGAATGGCTAAAATTTGGAAGGCTGACCATTCCAAGCATTAGGCAGGATGAAGAGGAACTGGAACACTCATATTGCTGATGGGAATGTAAAATGGTACAACCACTTCATAAAACTGTGTGGAAGTTTCTTAAAAATTTAAACATGTACCTACCACAATGTCCATTCCTACATATATACATAAGATAAAAGAAAGCCTATGTCTATAAAAAGACCAATATATGAATGTTCATAGCAGATTTATTCAGCCCCAAACTGGAAACAACTCAAATGTCTATCCACGGGAGTACACATAAACAAATTGTATTATATGGATGAATAAATTATGCAATAAGCAAGAAAAATGAATTATTGATATATGAGACAACATGGATGAAACTCAAAAATTATGTTAAATGAAAGAAGCCTGACAACATAGAGTTAATACTTTATGATTCCATTCATGTAGAATTTTATAAAATGCAAATTGATCTCTAGAGACACAAAAAAGAGCAGTGGTTGCCTAACTGGGGAAGGGGAACACAGCATGAGGAGGAAGGATTAAAAAAGGACACAAGGAAACTTTCGGGGTGATAATGTATTCAATATCTTATGGTAACATTTTCCTGCATATCTAGCTACACATACATGTATATATACATATACACACATACATATCAACAGTTATTAAAATATACAATATAATTTCTTAAAATTTTTATTTATTTCAGAATATTATGAACATACAAAGGATTTGGTTACATAAATTGCCTTTGCACAGTTTAAGTCAAAGTTATAAGTGTGTCCATCATCCATATAAGGTGCACTGTACATGTTAGGTGTGAATTTACCCATCCCTTCCCCCTGCACTTGATTTCTATTGAATTTTACTACCATATGTGCACATGAGTGTTGATCTATAAGTTGCAATTTAGTTGTGAGTACATATGGTTTTTGTTTTTCCATTCTTGTGATACTTCACTTAATAAGATGGTCTTCAGTTCCATCTAGGTTGTTACAAAAGTATTAGTTCATCACTTTTTATGTCTGAGTAATACTCCATGGTATACATATACTACTTTTTATTGATTCACTCATGTACTGATGGGCACTTGGGTTGTATAACACATCTATGTGATTGTGAATTGTGCTGTTTCAAACATTCTAGTGCAAATGTCTTTTTTTTATAAACTGTCACTTTTTCCTTTGAGTAAATACCCAGTAGTGAGATTTCTGGATCAAATGGTAGGTCTACTTTTAGTTCTTTGTGGTATCTCCATACTAATTTCCATACAGGTTATACTATTTTGCAGTCCAATGAACAGTTTATAAGTGTTCATTTCTCTCTGCAATCATGCCAGCATTTGTTGTTTTGGGACTTTTTGATAAAAGCCATTCTCACTGGAATAAAGTAATAGATCATTGTGGTTTTGATTAGAATTTCCTGGATGATTAAAGACATTGAGCATTTTTCATATGCTTATTGGCCATTAGTCCATCTTCTTTTGAAAAGCTTCTGTTCATGTCTTTTGCCCACTTTTTCATGGGGTTCTTTGATGTCTTCTTGCTGATTTGCTTCAGTTCATTGTAGATTCTGGTTATTATCCCTTTATTGGATGTATAACAGGCAAATATTTTCTCCCATTCTGTAGATTGTCTATTTTCTCTATTAAATGTTTCCTTGGCTATGCAGAAGATTTTTAATTTAATCAGGTCCCAATTGTTTATTTTTGTTGTTACTGGGATTGCCTTTGGGGTCTTTTTCATAAATCACTTTTCTAGGCTGATATCTATAATAATTTTTCTGACCACGTCTTCTAGAATTTAATTAGAGTTTCTGTCTTAGGTTTAAGTCTGTTATATATTGTGAATTAATTTTGTGAGTGGTGAGAGGTGTGGATCCTGTTTCAGTCTTCTACATGCGGCTATTCAGTTTTTCATGTACCATTTATTGAATAGGGATTATTTTCCACAGTGTATGTTTTTGTCTCCTTTCTCAAATATAAGATGGCATTATGATAATGTTTTTATATCTGGGTTCTCTGTTCTGACCCATTGGTATAGGTCTCTGTTCTTGTGCAAGTACCATGTTGTTTTGGTTACTATAGCCTTGTGGTATAGCTTGAAATCTTGATAAAATGATGCCTTCCAATTTGTTCTTTTTGCTTGAGGTTGTTTTGTCTATTCAGAGTCTTTTCTGGTTTCATATGAAGTGTAGAATTATTTTATCTAGACGTCCAAAAAATGATGTAGGTATTGTAATGGAGATTGCATTGATCTGTAAATCACTTTGGGAAGTATAGGCATTTTAACAATGTTGATAATGCCTATCCATGGGCATGACATGTTTTTCCCTTTGTTTACATCCTCTGTGAATTCCTTCCTCAGTGTTTTGTAATTCACAATGTAGAGGTCTTTCACCTCCTTGGTTAAATGTATTCCTAGGTAATTTATTTTCTTTGCAGCCATTGTGGAAGGTATTGAGTCTTTGATCTGATATTCAGCTTGATGGATGTTGGTGTATAGGAATGCTACTGATTTGTGTACATTATTTTTGTAGCTTGAAACTTTGCTTAATTTATTTATCAATTGCAGCAGTCTTTTGGCAGAAGCTTTGGGGTGTTCTAGATATAAGATCATATCATCAACAATGAATCATAGTTTGACATCTTCTTTCCCCATTTGGATACACTTGGTTTCTTGTCTGATTGCTCTGGCTAGGACTTCCAGCACTATATTGAACTCGAGTGGTGACGGTGGGAAACCTTGTCTGTTTCTTGTTCAAAGTCGGGATGCTTTCAGTTTTTCCCTGTTCAGTATGATATTGGCTTTGGGTTTGTTGCATATGGCTTTTATGATATCAAGGTATGTTCCATCTATGCCTGCTTTTTCTTGTCATAAAAGGGTGCTGAATTTTTTCAAATGCTTTTTCTGCATGTAATGAGAGTATAATATGGTCTTTGTTTTTGCTTCTATTTATTAATATGGTGAATCACATTTATAGATTTGCATAGGTTGAACCATCCTTACATCACTGGGATCAAGCCAATTTGATTGTGGTGGATTTATTTTTTTTTCATGCGCAGCTGAATTTGGTTTGCTAGGATTTTGTTAAGAATTTTTGTATCCATGTTCATGACGGATATTGGTCTATAGTTTCTTTTTTTGTTGTTGTTGTGTCCTTTCCTTGCTTTAGTATTGGGATGATATTGGCTTTGTAGAATGAGTTGGGGAGGATTTCTTAATCCTCTATGTTATGAAATAATTTCTGCAGTATAGGTACCAGTTCTTCTTCGTAGGTCTGGTAAAATTCGTCTGTTAAACCATTTGGTCCAGTGCTTTATTTTGCTGGGAGATTTTTTATTGCTGCTTCAATTTTGTTACTTGATATTGGTCTGTTTGGGAGTTCTTTTTCTTCCCGATTGAGCCTTGGGAAGTTGTGTGTTTTCAAGAATCTGGTCACTTTCTCTACATTTTCAAGTTTATGTGCATAGAGATTTTTATAGTATTCAGAGATGATATTTTATATTTCCAGAAAAAGAAATGCTGAGCTATAACCAATCTAGCTGTTTCTGTACCTCACTTCCATTTTCTATGCATGATTTTCCTCTTTCTGTCTATAAATCCTCTCCTACCACACACAGTGGAGGACTCTCTCTGAACCTATTCTGGTTTGGGGATGCCAGATTTGTGAATCATTCTTTGCCCAATTAAACTCTGTTAAACATAATTTTTCTAAAATTTTTATTTTAACTTGAATTAGGTTAACTATATTTTTTATGCTGAAGGAATGTTTTAATGTTCTTATTTCCAAACTGCTTATTCATATATTTTTGTCATTTTTTTCTGATGGCTTATTTATCTTTTGATAATTCAAATTTTTGGAAATCTTTCTATAGTTGGAATAGCAGCCAATTGTCTGTGATATAAATCACAAGTATTTTCCAGCCTCTTAATTCCGCTTGTGACTTTATGATTCCTCTTTTCTTTAAAGTTTTTTCTTTTGACTCATTTGGAACTGTTTTTTTTTTTCTTTTAAATTGTGCTAAAATATATATGGCATAAAATGTACCAGTTCAGGGCATTAAGTACATTCACATTGTTATGCTACAATCACCACCATGCATCTCCAGAACTATAATATTTTATCTTACAAAACTCTGTATGTGTTAAAAAAAACTTCCTTCCAACTACCTGAAGCCCCTGGCAACCACCATTCTACTTTGTGTCTCTATGATTTTCACTACTCTAGTATTCCATATAAGTAGAATTACATATTATTAATATTTTTTGTGACTGACTTGGTTCATTTAGCATTGTGTTCACAAGGTTCATACATGTTATAGCATATGTCACAATTTCCTTGCTTTCAAAGGCTGACCAATATCCCATTGTGTATACATATCACTTTTTGTTTATTCATTTGTTGATGGACACTTGTGTTGCTTCCACAGTTTAGCTATTGTAAATAACGTTGCTATGAATATGTGTGTACAGGGATGTCTTTAAACCCTGTTTTCAATTATTTTAAGTTTATACCCAGAAGTGGAATTACTGGATCATGTGATAATTCTATTTTCAATTTTTTGAAAAAATGGCCATCCTGTGTTACACAGCAACTGTGCCATTTTATATTTCCACCAACTATGCACAAGGTTTCTAATTTCTTCACATCCTTACCAACACTTGTCATTTTCCTTTTTTATATGTGGTTGCCATCATAATAGGTATTAGGTATTATCTCTTTGTAGTTGATTTGCATTTCCCTAATGACTAGTGATACTAAGTATCTTTCATGTGCTTATTGGCCATTTGTATAACTTCTTTAGGGAAATGACCATTTAAGTCCCTTGCCCATTTCTGCGTTGGGTTAACATCCTAAAGCTGTAACACTCTACTTTGAATTTATACCAGCTTAACTTCAATAGCATGCATAAGCTCTGCTGCTTTTACAGCCATGTCCCCATCCCTTTCAGTTGTTTATATCACAAAATTATGTCTTAGAACATTGTCTCCCCAAACAATTTAATGCATTGATCTCTTAAATCATGTAGAAAGCAAAAAGTGGATTTATACACCATTGTTATAATAATATTATACAAGCTTTTGTAATTGCCCATGTATTCATCTTTATTAGGATCTTTATTTCTTCATACAGCTTTGAGTTTGTCTCTAGTATCTTTCATTTTTACCTGCAGTACTCCATTAAGCATTTCTTGCAGAGCATGTCTAGTGGTAACAAAATCTTTCAGCTTTTGTTTATCACACCGTCTAGGGGATGGACACGCTTGAACTCTGACTTGGGAGGGCCAAAGTCAATATATGTAACCTAAACATTTGTACCACTGTAATATGCTGAAATAAAAAAAATATAAAAATATTTGTCTTTCTGTGCCTGTTTTTTTTTTTTTTTACTTATCATAACACCTTCTGGCTCCATCTATGTTGTTACAAATGACAAGATTTCATTCTCTTTATGGCTGAATAATATTGGTATTATTATTCCATTATATTTCCAATATAATTAATATTCTATTATCTTTTTGTGTAACTCCTTTTTCATATTTTCTCATTATTAACTCAATAACTTAACCTTTTTTATATGTCTTTTAAAAAATAAATGTAGTTTAACTCCATATTGTATAATGCTATTATTTTTGCTCCTATGGGTCTGTTTCTAATATCTCATGTTTTCTTTTTTTTCCAGCAAGTGTTGTTTTTGGTTTCACACTGCGCCCCATTATTTTTATTTTCTTTAGGATGTTGCATGTGGAAAACAATAACAACACTAATTTAAAGCTAAGAAATTTTTTTTTCTGAAGAAATTAACTTTTAAATCTGACAGGTATCTAGGGGCATTGGTATTCTCCAGTCACCTAAATTAATTTTCAGAGATTAATATTACTTGATATTATGCTCCCATTACTGGAAGGGCAGACATTTCCAGTATCACGTTATTTCTAGGATGTAGCTCTTTAGTGCCCCATTCTAAAGCATGAGGATTTTACCAGAGTACTACCTGTTTTACAATATTTAACTTCAATTTTTTTCCACTTTAGCATTGTAAAATTCTCAAAACCTAGTTTGAATTTCTCTGTCACTTAAAGCCTCTTTAGGAATCAACAGATGCCTCTTAAGAAATAGCTATTCCAAATGCTGAATTTGTATCCCTGTATTCCGTTTTTTCCCCAGATCTTAGTCTCATAGATACTTACCACTATGTCTTTTTTTTTTCTATTGCTTCTAAGCAAGTTCTTTTTGTAATATTATGGACATCTTTTCTACCTTTACTCAATAAAAGGGTTGTCTAATATTACCTATATTTCCATTGATACTGGTGAATATTTGTTATTTTCTTATTTAGATGACTCTAAATGTTAGAAGGTTCTTAGTGTCAAGCATGTTTCCATATATCTTCCAACCACAGATACAAATTATACCCTTGTAGCTACATAGAAAATATCTGATCCAATTTCTTCATAATTACATATAAAATATTTGAAGAGAACTGCCTTACTATAAGGTTCACCTGCTTGTAAGCAACAACCAAATGTAATATTGATTCACATAAGATAAAATAAATTTTCTCTCATATAAAGAATATCTAAAGATATGCATTTAGGGCTAATAGAGCAGTTCAATGATTTCTAAGTATAAGGACACCTTCTAGATGACTTTAGTGCATTTCAAAGACATGGCTTCTACTTTGGGATGAAAAAGGGCTGCTCCAGCTTCATCTACCAGGTCTGCATTACAGTCAACCATAAAAAGAAAAAGAGAAGGTTACTTCTCTACATTTGTAGAAAATTTCCAGACAACATGCATACAGCTTCTGATCAATCACATTTTCAAGAACCTACTCACATTATCACTTGCCTATAAAGGAGGCACAGATACATAGTCTTTATTTTGAGAAGTCATATGTCCAGAAAATAATTGGTTTGGGTATTTCTCAGAAAAAAAGAAGAATGCATATTGGAATGTAACTAAATATATTTGCCACAGTGATAGGCCTAGTTCCCTGCCCTCCCTCACTAAATTGTCTCCATATTTCCTCTTATAATTTCTGGTATGACATAATGCTTTTTCATTAAACTAATTGTTAGTGACTGGGCATCTTTTAGGTGCCAAACACTGGATTATGTTCAAGAAATAAAATGTCTAATGAGACGGGGTACCTGCCTTAATAAATAAGTATGACCTACCCATGGTAAAACGTATGGTGTAAACAACTCTCTAAGTTCATCAATAGAGGGTAATATTATATCAGCTTTTTGACAACCAGTTTATTCTATTGACTCTAACTCTACTGGAGGGCAGTTTTAAAATGTGCCATTAAGCCACATTTCTCTGAATATGTATTTATGTACTTGTTTTTATATCTCTATTAAATTTTGTCATGGTAAATATGTCCTTAATACATGGCCACAATAATAACTTTGTATTAGTCAACAGTGTCTGCTCCTTGAAGCAGAGGGCCATGTGCCAATTGTATTATCATGTTTTCATGTACTTTTCCATATCATTCCACAAAAGTAACAACAGTAAAAGATGTTATAAAAAGATTCCAAAAGTACTCCTAGATATGCTGTTAAAAATCTTTTCCCTTATTATTTATGTTTCCATTTAATAAATATAGATGATCATTTTGAATAATGATATAATAACTGTCATTTGTTATTTTAAAATTTTTAGAAGAGTTCCCAAACCTTTCTAGTTATTTTTTTTTAATGTTTGTTGTTCATAGGGGTACAGATGTTTAGGTTACGTATGTTGCCCTTGCCCCCCCTTCCCCCAAGTCCCAGTCCCAAGCGTGTCCATCTCTTGGAGGGTGCGCGTTGCACCCTTTGTGTATGCATATATCCGTCCCCTCCTCCCCCTCGCCCCTCCCCCTTCCCCCTCCCTCCCTACCCGACATCCAATAGATGTTATTCTTATATGTACACTTATGTGTTGTTCAGTTACTACCAATTTGATGGTGAGTACATGTG
>RJWJ010008648.1:0-52682 GCA_004363605.1 Indri indri
AGGTCATTCTGACACAGGTGGACCAACGACCTCACTTTAAGAAACTTTGATTTTAGTCCTCCCTTATGGCATTTCCCATAAAAATAAAATAAAATAGAATAAATTAAATATGAATGCAGTGGTTCTCCACCCCAGCAGCCCATCAGAATTACAGGTCTGGAGCCAGGCCAAGTTGCCCAGGTGATTCTGGTCAACAGTCAAGGTTGAGAACCACTGGCTCAAAAAATACAAGGAATGACTAGAGAGCACTGTGGCACATTTCCCTATGTTACTTGTAGAACATGTCTTAATTAATAAGCAAACCTTGTATTTAGAAGTAACAAGACCAACAAAAACACTTCTATTATATTTCTTCATCTTCCATTCCTTAGCAACTTGGGAGAGGAATAGGCTACTCTCAGGGTGACCACCCACATAGGAGAAGCCCTGCTCTTCCTTCAGTGTCCAAAAAGACTGAAATTTAGCAATGTTTTTGCAGCAGCTGAGTTTGCCACCCTCTGTACTCTCTCGGTTTTGATCTAACAGATTTTTGTGGGTGCTGCGACAGCCACAGTCAACCTGGAGAACGCAGCCAGCTCAGTCCTGAAGGATATGTCCCTCTGCTGCCTTAGAAACCAGAAAAGCACAGTTCATTTGCACACCCAGCTTTTTGAGCCCTTCCCCACTCCCGTTTCTCTTATTTTGTACAAAAATATAGGGAGCGAAGAAGAGGAACCTCCATTCACTTCCAAAAAGAGCGTCAAAACCTCACCACTATGATTGATGAAGTATGTCAAAGGAAGACCCAGAGGCAAAAATATTTAGAAAATTAAAGAGGTTGACTCACAAAGGTTTGCAAAGGAGGCCAGCCTTTAGAAGTACCGGTTCAAAGCTCCATTCAGTTTGTGAATTAAGCTAGACAGGGTGACCCTGGTTTTATTTGTCTATCTCAGTGTGCAAAGTATTTTTTTCCTGACTGTGACATACAATGTGTGTCTTTAACCACTACTGCAACAAGGCAGATATTGCAGGTGTTTCTTCTTAAACCTATGTGTGCCAATATACTTGTTACTGTAATTTTGCAATTTAATTTTATTCCATAAGATGCTCTCTGAGCATGAAAAGGGTGCATCATTGTTTGAAAACTAATCTTATGGCTTTGTAAATGATCTTTGATAAAAGCAAATTAAAATATTTTCTGTAACCATATGCCAGTTTAAATTCCAAATGGGTCAAGGATTCAATCATGAAAGTCCTAGAAAAAACAAAGCAAAACTGTAAGCTGTCATTTTTGTAAAGGCAAATTTCCACCACAAAACAAAAACAAAATTTAAAAACAAATAAAGAAAACGATTCCTGGCAGAATGTAGATGACCTGTCAATATCACACACTTTACCACAATCAACTTCACATATCATGTGGAAGTGCTGGTAAGTCCATTTTTAATGGTGAACCTCTGATCCTGCTAGAGCTCGTGCTAAGACCTATTTGTTCAATGTACCATGCAGAAAAAGGCACTCTAAAGGGGAATTATATTTATAGACAATTTCAGAAGCAGGATTAACTATCACTTTTAGTTTGGCAAATAATCGAATTTTTCTTCACAGACAAGGGTGAAAATTGACACTGAAAGACAGTTAATTTTTGGTCAGTTTTAAAAATTTCCTGATAAATTTGCTGTTGTTCTTATAGATAGATTCCATTACTTTAGATTGCTTCCTATTAATGGCGGGATCACAAACAATTTTCTCCAATGGCAGCAAAACTAAAATCATGTAGCTTTTACATTGTTCTTGTAACAGTTAATCCAAATGAAGAAATGATACATATCTGTGCTCCCTAAGGTTCAGGGAAATGAAGACTTCATATCACAACTTCACTGCCCCACAGGTGTGCCAGAAGTGAAAAATAGTTTTATAGTATAAGCCAGGGGTCCCCAACCTATGGTAAGTTGTGTAATTATTTTATTATTTATTAAAACATAATAATAATAGAAATAAAGTGGAAAATAAATGTAATGTGCTTGAATCATCCTGAAACCACCCCCACCCCACCCCCTGGTCTGTGGATAAATTGTCTTCCATGAAAATGGTCCCTGGTGCCAAAAAGGTTGGGGACCCCTAGTAAGCCACATCAGAAGAAATGTTCAAGGATTTTAATTTAAAGGTGAGCTTGAGTTTTCTAGATGCACTGAACATGTTGAAGCCTGAGGAATGGGCAGACATTTTACTTCAAATAAACGAAAGGCAGAATGGGGCCTCTATCCCCAGAGCTGACATCAGATATGTTATCTACCGTTCTGTGTGTTTGTTCCCCTCTGACAGGGGATGGCAAAAGTACTCTCGAGAAGTGTCAGCTTTCTGCCCCAGAGTATAGGGCTCTTTCTCTGCATCATGACACAACACAGAGAATCCGTTGAGGCCATCCATGCTCTGGGTTCCTTTCCTAAGTTTCCTCTAAAACAGTAATGTTTCAGCTTTCTCCCCCATTTTCCCATTTTCTTGCCAAAGAGAGAAGGAGTTAAGTTTAAAAGGATCAAAGTGTAGGTAAAATCTTCCTAGCAAATTATATCACTTCTTGGATCAAATCCAACTAAGAAAAAAAATGATATTAAGGAGAATGATAATCCTTATGCGATTACCATATCAAGCAATAAACCACAATTTGTGCTTCATATCTGAGGTCTGGTTAGCATAAAATAAAGATTCTAATTTAACATTATTCAGATACTTTGTCTTCTAAATCTTTACATTTCAGCTCTTTGATAAGAAATTATGTTTTCAGTCTCTGGATATAAATCTTCCCAGACATCTGTCATTCATGCCTTTGAGAATGCAGAGAATAAAATGAAATGAATAAAACTAGTAGTAAAAAATATATACTGTAGTCATATGTCAAGGGCTGGTGAAGTTTGAGGAAGTGAGGAGACCTGAGAGTTTTCAATTTGAACAAAGAGCCACATACTCATAGGCACAACATATCAAGCACTTTGTGAGAGGTATTTCCAAAAATACTGTTGTTCATCTTTTGCAAAAATGCCATTTTTTAATATTTTTTTCTGATTCCAGAAATACACATATATTTATTATGGAATGTTTAGAAGATACAGAGAGAATGGAGAATAAAAAAGAAAATAAACCCCTGATAATGATAATTGTATTACTTAGAGTTAACCACTCTTGCTATTGGTATTTTTGTATAATTTTCTTTTATAGCATATATTCATTCACTTACTTAAGAGATATTTGACGACCCCTTACTTTGTGCAAGGATACATCTCTGACCAAGCAGACCAGGTCCCTCCTTTCACACTCCTTTTCAAACAACTATATTGTCCCCATCCCCACCCCCACAGCCCAACTTCATGTTGTGCTATGCATATTCGTTCTGTGATTTTTCTCTGAAAATTTAAATTTTCATGACTATATAATATGCTATTGTATGGACTCACCATGATTTTTTTTAAAACAAATGCCCACTGTTGTCAGATTATTTCAGATTTTTCACTATGATCAAAAACACCTTAATTCAGACTTCTTTTAGTTTGTTATCATTTTCTTTGATTTCTAGAACTACAATTAAGTTACAAATATTTGTAAGGCTTCCAAATATTGTATACATAAAGCTTATGTGTACAACAGAGATAAAATATATGTACATCTGCACGCACACATACTTTTATATCTACTTGATTTTGATGCAGTGCAGTATAGTGGGTGATTAGATTTATGAAAAAGTTTAATGTTACTTTCTTTTTAATTTTAGTTTTATTTTTAAATGATAGACCTAAAATACTGTGACTTATTTCATCTTTGTAATTAGAAATATTACTGGGTGGGATGGGGAAACAAGGCAAATAAAGCATTCTTTTATTCCTAATTTAACTGGATGCATCACTTTGGCATTTTAATCATATACTCCATATTACTCTTACACTTAGATTGGATGTGGTCAAAAGCAAATCTTTGCAACTCTTCCCCCACAGCTAGGCAAATCATCTACTTTCCGTACCCCACTGTGATCTCTGAGATAGGTTTCACTGTGACCTTCTTGAAATTTTCAAGTCTGAATCTGATACCCCTTGTTAAGTCTATTAAAAGCCCTCTCCCTCTTAGCTGAGTACACTAGCAATCTTAAATACTAAGTTGCTATATAAAAATAAAAACTATGCCACCTAGCATTCAAACCATGTGGAAAGATGATTTTTCAGAGCATTGGCTCACCGAGGCTAAAGAAGTTCTAGTCAATTGCTGCCATTAAAAAAAAAAAAATAGCATGGTGTACCTAACATCTAAATTTAAGAGGTTAGGTGACCCTAACCATTCTGACTAGTTTACCATTATTTTAAACACATTATCTCAAGCTGATCACAACCCAAGTATTGCCAACATTTTTCTAAAAAATTGTTCTATTTTGTCATATTTAGTTGCTTTGAGATGCCAAAGCAACTGAGTCATAACTTCAAAGCAAAAAGTAATGGTTCATCAGCAAAGGAAAGGAAAACATTCAGGAGAGAATAAATTTCCTCCCTCCTAAACTATTCATCCAACTGATGTCTATCTTGATGATCTTAATCGACAAAAGCCAGAGTTCTCAACTTCTTGATATAAAGAGTGCATTTTCAACTGCTAAAGACACAAAGAGCTTTCAGACTTTTCTTTCCCATTGGCTGGTGAGCACCCGTCCTTCAAAAGGAATCTCCTTCCCTTTTATGGCTTTATGAACACACCACTGGTAATGCTCAGAGTCAGTGCGCAGGTCTCAGGAGCTGTCACCCTGGAGGAACTTCTAGGAAAACCAGAGACGAAGCTTTGGTCATACTTGGGTTTCATGTTTGTTCAGACAACCCCCATGCCATTAATGGTAGCTGCAGATGCAGTGGTGGTGGGGTACATTTGGATGCTTTATTATTCAGTTCCTTGATTATTTGTGTATTTGAAGATTTTTCTCACTGATAATATGTGTGCTTTGGATTAGCATGAAAATTATCTGTTCTTTAGAAGATTGACATTACCCATCAGTAAATCTTTAGACCTGGAAAGTTTTTGATGCAGATTTTGAAGAAATATTCAGATATCCTGTTTCTCCTTAATTACTTTAGTTAATTTTTCCAAAATAACATATTTCATCGGTTACTCAATCTATCAGAATAAAATTGTATATAATATTGTCTTGAAATTTAATGTCTTCTGTACTTGCTTCACATTTTAAATTTTAGTTCATTGTGCTTTATGTTCTTTTAGATTAGATTTTTCAGAGTTATTTTTATTTTTAATAAAAATCATTTTTAAAAGACTATTTTTTCCCAAAGAACAGTATTTTAGTTCAATAATGACCTTTTTGTTTTATACTTGATAGGTTTTTCTTATATTTATCATTCCTAACTTCAGATTTCTTTAGTTATATTAATTAAAAATATTTTGAGTTAAGTACAGAATTATTTTACTTTCTTTTTAATACTAAAAACATTTTAATGCTATGCATTTGCCTCTGAATATTATTTTAGTTGCATACTATTATATTAAAGTTGAGGTTTATTGGATTCCTCTTTAAGATAAAAGCAATTGACAGAAATATTATTTTAATTAATAAGTGATTTGGGATATTTTGTTTCATTTCTTGTTATCAATTTGAAGTTTTATTATATTGTATTCAGATCACATTTTTGAATAATCTGTACATATAGAATGATTTTTAAAAAATTTCTTTATGGCTTTAATATATAGCCAATAATAACAAATACTGTGTAGGACATTTAAAAATAATGTGTAGTATCTGTATTTAGGGTACAAAGTTTAATACACATTATTAATCAACACTATAAAATATGTGAAATATTTTTTACATCCACTAAAGTTTTATGAATGTTTAGGATTAAATTTTATGTTCTGGTGCTAAATATTTGTACACATGCAGATTTCTAAACAAGATCTGTAAAATGAAAGAAGTAAATTATTTGGGAACCTAAAGGTGAGAGTTTTTCTTTTTTAAATAGAACTAAAAAATAGCAAACTTTTGAGTAAGTTTAGGAATTAAGCTCACTAATTTTAAAAATCAAGCTATAATTTAAGATTTTGTTTTTACTTTTTAACTCGCCATCTGTTAAATTAATAAATGCTAGAGTTTAATTTTTGTTATTATACATTAATTTCTAAATCAACTTTCTTTGACATTTGTGCTTTTTCCATCTGCCAATATGGCCCTTAAATTTATTTTTATGTACTATATATACACACACATGCATTTATATCTGCATACAGATCTCTTTATCTTTCAAAACACATGTATTAATATAATACAAAAAATCATCTAACAATATCACTACTTATACACAATAGGAAGTAAAACTTAAAGATAGGCAAGAGAAAAAAGCAAAATTGCACAAAGCCTAAAAAAAGGTAGCATATATTCTGAGATAGACTGCTTATTTATAATCTAGGCTCCAAAACTAAATAGCTGTGCTTCCTCCTCTGAAAATGAATATAAGATTGTTTTAATATATAAAGTGTTTTGAAGATGAGAAAATGCATGCTACATGCCTAGAATAATTCATGACGAATATGGTGTGTACTTTTTTTTTAATTACTCTTGCTATTACTATGTAAAGATTGATCAACAGTCTTTTCTTTTTGGGAGGAAAATGCTTTAACTTTATGAAAATAAATTTAGCCATATCACTTTATGTTTTATTTATTTAATACTGTTACTTGATATGTTTATTTTAAGTGCACAAGATAATGGAAAATTCAAAATTATTATTTCAATTTTAATAATTCTGAATATTTTCCTACAACCTCCAATTAATTTGCCACTCATTTATATTTTTATCATTTTGTTTTCAATATTCTGCAAGTTACATGGACTGTTAGATTTACTTGGTGTAACAGGAGTCTCTAATGTTAATAGCCAACATTTAATGAGCACTTACTATACTCCAGACACCATGCTAAGCACTTTCAGGAGTGAAATTATTTAGCCCTCACTGCAACTTTTTGAGGAAATGTTATCCAAGTCAAACGCGGGTACTGGCAGGGCCGGGACTTAAACCCAGGCTGTCCAGCTTCGGCATCCACATTCTTCATTACTGTCTGCAGCTGGACAACCAGGTGAGCTGCTCTAATCTGGACTTAAACACTGTATAGTATTTGCTTCCTAACAGCTGGGATATTGGTCATTTAACACTGTTTCTATTACTGATGAGTGACAGATCCTCATTCCTTGGGCCAGCCAGGAAACAGTTCCAGCCTCCAGAGCACTGGGGATGAAAAAAGACACGAGGACTCAAGCTTACAGCATTTTGATTTATTGACTTCTCCCTTTCTAAACTCTTGATAGACCATGGTCCATGGTGTTACTTAATACTCCACAGATGAGAGTTTGTTCCTAAGGTGAATGCAAAATTTTTAATGAATTCATTGTGAGATATAAATATAAATTCAATCAAAGTACTTTGCTAAAAGCATACTTAACAAATCAATTATTGCACTCATTTTGTTGATAAGATCAAGCAGGTATATTTTAACCATATTTCACGTTCAAATTCATCTTTAAATTAAGTCATCTTAGCAGAGAATTGAGAATAGCTTTTTAAATTCAACCATAAACACTCTTTGTTAATGTAGAATTGAGAACATTTGGAGCCTCTTTAATTTCGGTGCTTAAAACAGTGCATGCACAAAGCAACTTCCCAACAAGTGCCTGTGATGTGAATGTGTGAACTGAGTTCTTGCTTTCACTACTCTGGCTTTTTAGAGTGTATGCCATCTTTGTTTTTTCCCTAAATATGGATTCTAGCTTTTTAGAGCCTACTCTTCCTTCCCTCAGTCTCCAGATATAGTAATAGATCATTTTGATTTGAGTTAATCCACTTGTATTAACGTTATGAACATATTACAACAGACATAAATTATTAATCCCTCCACATTATGAACATAAAATCTTGGGAGGAGTATCGGTATGTGAAGCTTGTTTCTTCATTGGTTTTCAGAATCAACTGGCTGATCTTGTTGGTTGAGCCCATGTCCCATTTCTGAATTGTTATTCCATCTAAGTCCTTTCCTTTCTATTTGTTCAGTGGAAGAAGAGAAGAGCTTAAGAGTAGAGGAAGAGCTCACTCCACTGTTAGGACTTCCAAATAAGAAAGCAAAGAAACAAATAGAGAGTGCTTGCTGATCGAACTGTTTTCCCAGCCAAATAAAACACACTGCTGATTGTTTTAAATATCGGATTCTGGTTATCCCAATAGTCTTCCTCACATATTGAAAGGGTAAGGGTATCTGCTTATGATTCATCTCAGATTTACAATAAACTTGGCCCAATAATGAGAGACTAGTCAAAGACCAAATAGAAAAAAAGAATTCCAAGTAATTCTTAACTTTCTTGACACAAGCCCTTAAAATACCAGTTGTCTTACTATTTGAGCCTGAAGAGTAGGTATCAATTACTACCAAATAAGAGTGTTCAGGGCCTCTCAATGACAGTGATTACAAAAGAAGGCTTCTGGAACATTCTTTCCACCCAACTTTGAAAGGATCAATTTGTTTCTTTTTTTGTTTATTTCCTATCGAAATGCTGATACGGAATTTCTTTTCGGTAAATTCCTGCAACTTCATTGAACTTTGTAATTCTGCATTCTACTGCCAAAGGTTAACTTCCTCAATATGACCATTCACGTTATGTAATTATACCGGTTAGCTGAGTTTTCTGCTCTCTTCTGAAAAAAGGCAAATGCACTGAAGCGTGGGTTCTATCAGATTTGGCATGAAGAGTCTGTCTCTAGAAACAAACAAATCAATCCCTATCTTTAACATCTTTTTTTCTGATTGGATAAATTTTTTCACTCAGTAAACTAATATGATATATTTATGTCATACATTATGTTAATTATGAATCAAGACTTTTATAAATGGAAAATGAATGAAGACAGACTCAACTCAGTTCAGGAAGTTTATAGCCTTCTGTACGGCACGCAATATACTATTTTTCCCCAATAAATCCAAAGACATTTTTAAGAATATGTTAATCTCTAGGATTTTCAATCATTTATCTTTAAGATAACCATTTCTTCACTAAATTAGGAGAACTTTTGAAAACACTATGGGAGAAAATAAAATACTTGTACTAATGTTATGATTAACATTTATTGAGTGCTCATGTTATGCCTAACAATGCTATAAATGTCACAGTACTTAATTTATACTTCCAAGCAACTCTGTGAGGTAGGTTCAATTGTTATTGACATGTTTAAAATTATAAAACAGAAGCTTAGTGAAGTTAAGTTACCGGCTCAAAGTTCGTAGAGCTATTAAATTGGAGAAACCATCGGCCTCTCTCCGGAAGCAGGAAGCTTCACAGAACAAGTGAAGTTATGGATTATGGACTCAGGCTGTGAAGTTAGACTAACTTGGTTACGAATGAATTCAAACTCCGCCACGTTTTAGCTATGTAACTTCAGGCACATTGGTTAACCTGTAAGTGCCTCAGTTACTTAATAGGTAAAATGGGGATGATGATAATACCACTGTAGCATATAGGGGTATCGACAGGATTAAATGAGAGAGTGCATTAAAGTGCTTAGAACAGTGCCTACATCCTGGTAAGCTCTCCAAAGTATTTGCTATTTCTGTATCATGCCTCTGTGATATGGGACACACGATAGCTTTGTTCTTACAATACTGTTCATAAATTTGGCATAGTAATGGTCCCTGAGTGAGAGTCAAATGATTACCTTCATGCCAAATATTTTTAGAACAGGAAAGCTTATGCTTATTTTGAATTCTACTATATTGTCCCAATATTTTCTAGTTGTAATCACTAGATATTTATTAAGATAAATTATAGGAAGAAACGATACAAGATTACACACACATAGAACCTTTGTCAGAGGTCTAATTGCATCTTTTGTTGGTTTTCCTTCCTACGCTCACAAGATCAAATGAGCCCTCTCACTTTAGACTGCTAGAGCATTGAGAAAAAAAAACCAAAGGGGCCACAGTTGGGGGGGACTCTCCCTACAAGGGTGCTCCTCAGCACACAGAATGTTACACATGCATCTTTTACATACTTATCCTTAAACTGTTTATCTGGCACATCGACAGGCAGCTGGTGGAACAAATAGGAAATCCTGGGAAGCGCATTCATTTTTAAAGTGTTAATGCGCCCAATCCAAGAGACAGTAATGTGCTTCCATCCGTTAAGATTCCCTTTAATGTTTCGGATTGGAAGGCCATAATTTAAATGAAATGCATTATCCAACCTGGAAGGTATTCCACATCCTAAATATTTAATTGATTTCTCCATCAGGGGAAGATGAGCCTACACAATAAGCAGATCCTATCTATATCTAAGTGTCCGATTAATAGTGTCTCTAATTTAGGGTAATTTAGGAGTTTACAACTTATAAAATGGCTATTTCTTCCACATTCCTCCCAAAGTACCAGGAGGATTGCGTCTGGATTAATTGCAAACAGCAGACAATCCTCTGTGTGTAATGAAAACCTAGAGTCAGCATCATCCAGCCATGCACCTATAATTTGAGATCTCATCTGAATATTTTTCACCAGGGGCTTCACATCCAATGTAAATTGAAGTGGAAAAGGAGGAAAGTTGTAATTGTTGCATCTCCCTATTAAAAAAGTTTAACAAGTCAAGTTCATTCCTGCTGATTTTTACTTAGTTGGGTCTTAGCTAACTGAGTGAGGAAGATAAATCAAGCTACTTGCAGATTTTCCTAATGGTGCAAAGTTTGGCACCCTGAGGACTGTGGAAATGTCTATTACTACACTTGTAAAGAAGAGAAGTGGAACAAGACTGTGGGTGGCTGGATCCATATGAGTGATTTATTACCCCTGAATCCACTTAGCCATTTCTGGAGAAGCACTTAAATGCCAAAAGTTTATGGTCATTTTCAGTTTAAGAAAAGAACAGGGCACATCTTAATGTATGAAACAGATATATTATCTGGAGAAATTGATATTTTTTTCCTGAGTTTACTAGCAAATTGTATTATGAAATTTGACCTTATAAATGTCAAGTGACATTGCACTTTGCCTAAATGTGTCTACTTCTGATTTTCTGAGGTCCTTTCAATTCTACTTTTTTATAGAAAAAAATATGGATGTTCTACTCTTAAACTTTATTTTGGTATTTGGGATTTGATAATAAGTAAATTAAAAATTTGGTGCCATAGCAGGTATATAATTTTTAATGGCAAATTGACCTTTTCTGTGACAATTTTTCTGTCTTCTTGAAGAGCAATTTTGTAGATAGCTTAATTTTTGTTCAAATACAAATTAGAATCAATTTTCTGGGGAAAAATAATCAGTATAGCTCCCGTTCTCCACAACAAAGAAAATACATTTGTAGACATATTCTGGAAATTTAAATCCCTGAATGCTCTTTTGAGCGAGTCCAAGGAGATTTGAAGACTGGCATTTTGTACTTTGCTATTCCCGAGAGGCATGTGTATGATCATCTTTACTGAGGTTTGTTCCTGTCCCTCCTGAATTAATATGCATTTTCGTTAACTAATCTTGAAACAACAGGAATAAAGTTTATCCAGGTCTTTTATACCTCAGAGAACAAAACAAATACTACAAATCTTTAGAGAGAAAGGATATACAAAAGGGCTTGAGGTGAATATTTCAAAGCAAATACTCTTTAAATGACGTGCAAATTATTTCAGCTCTTGAGCAAGATTTATGAAAGGAGATTAGCCCACTGAAATAAGAACCAAGTTTAAACTGTTGGGTTTCAAAGTCAAAGATGAGAAGTGGTTACAAGAAAAGGACGGAGAAAGGCGACAATAATTTAGAGGAGGGATTTCTTTCAGTTTTTCCCCTTAACTGACTCACCTTAAATTGTCACCAATTGTTTTTCTTAACTGCAGTAGAAAACAAAACAAAACAAAACAAAAAAAAAACCTCAAAAAACTGCATTTCTCATCTAATTTTCTAAAAAGTTAAAAGTGTAATAATTAAGAAATGGTACTGGAATTTATATTTCAGCAACAAGGTCTCTACTTGCCAGGTAAAAATATTATCACAAACTGTGCTAAACAATTAAAACCATTCAAGCTGGAAAGGATAACTTCCAAGAGTTTTGAGTCAGAAAATGTTTTTTTTTTCAATTCATAAGTCACATCTACAATAACACAACATAATATATTCTAATATTCCAACATGCTCTTTAAGTAATAGTTAAAAGCTTGTAAGACTTATGAAAATGATTGCTTTTATGTAATTGTAAAGATTATTAAGTGAGCTCACTTCTTATGATTCCATAATGACCCGCAGTTCTGGAAGGTAAAGGAAATTTTAATGACCCCATTCGCATGTGATTAATATCTAACGCTTCTTGACTAAAATTCTGGATTTCGTTCAATAAAAATGAGTTAAGCAAAAATTTTATGGGTTCTCAGCCAACCCTCCTGTGGAAATCAGTTATGGTTATGCCCAATTTAAAAATAAGGCATAGAACCTTAATAACAAGCCCAGGTATTGAATTAAAAAAAAAAGATTAATTATTCTTGTGTAAGCTGTCATGGAGTAATGAAGCTAAATAAGTGAAGTGAATCCAAGCGCTACTAAAATTTTAAGGAAACTCTTTCAATCTGTTTCATTACTATCCACTGAATTTTTAAAGGACTGGACATTTGGGGGCAAATTTATGAGGAAGATTCTTATTGAGAAAAGGATTATCATTTGCCCATTTCAGTTTCCATTTCCTAGAAGAAAAAAAAGGTGGACCTGAGAAATGATGTTTCATTTCAGAAATAGTCATTATCAATTCTTCCCAGTGAGTGAAATCTCACATTACTAGGATTCATTAGACTTTATTTTGAATCTTCCCTCTATTTTTTTGATAACTAAATTGTGGGCCTACTTTTGTTCTTTGCAATTTTCCAAAACAACTTGACTAAAGTGCGGCTTGCTGGCCCTGATTGTTTTGGCAGGTGCAGCAAATAAGCTTATTCTATGAGTAACACAGCTAAGTTGTGGCTCATCCAGAATTTTGACATGTAACCTAAAAGGCCGATGGGACATGTGTTCAAGTACTCAAGAACAACATAAAAATAAAGGCATTTAAGCAATCAAATATTATTATTCTTGCTTTTGGAGAAGGCCAGTAACAAAAAAAGGCTACACGTGAGATTATATGTTTCTAGAAGAAGAGTCAAATGGAAGATAAAGGATAAATAGAATTTCAGATGAATTTTGCACATGGGTATTGCCAGGAAATTAGTGGATTACTTCCAGGGAATTGCTTGGAGCTTTGGTTTCTTGTCTGTTTGTCTTGGTGAGAGCAGTTTATGCTTGGAACTGTTTTTTAATATTATTATTATTGTTGTTTGGCTAGAACTGTTGACTTTTTGACATGGGCAGTTCAGAGTTCATGACAGGTGTGGTAGAGGCAAAAAGTACACAGGAAGTGTAAGTCTTGGTTCTGTCTCAGTTAGTGTGTAATCATGGGTTGAAAGAGATTAATGAGATTAAATAAATATTTACCATTCGAAATCATTCACTGTCATGGCATGGCCCATATGATAACCATATGCAGGGCTATTTTACACAAAGGCAGACTAGAGTGCTCTTTCATACAAGTAGGTCTTGTCAAAGTCCCAAAGACCACTTTCTGGCTCTGGATTTTCAAAACTCTGTTTAGAGAAATTATTTTTGTTGTATGGTAATGTGTTTTTCAAACTTTAATGTGCAAATGAATCACCTGTTAAAACGCAGATTTGGTTCAGTAGGCTCAGTGGTTTGGTTCAGTGGGGGTGGGGTTTGAGAGTCCATATTTCCTAACAAGTTCCCAGATGACGTTGTTGTTGCTGGTCCACAGACCACACTCTTTGAGTAGCAAGAAATATAGCAGGATTCTAAAGAATGAGATATAAGATGCAAGTTCTGCTGAACTCCTTGGCATCCTGATGTTTTTTTCCAAACCACAGAAGCAATGGGTTGTTTGGGAATTGCCAAGAATCCTTCCAATATATATCAAGAAAACCTATCAATATCACCTCAAAAATCTCTGGAATCTTTCCCCTTCTCCCATTCCTACTGCCTAGTCTGGGCCTGCAGCATATGTTACTTGGTCTACTGCAACAGTTTCCTAATTAATCTCCTTACCTGTTAATATGATCTTTCGCTCTTTTTAGCGCTACCTATCTTTTGCCATTCTCCACATTTCCCCCAAAATTATTACTCTAAAAATCAGATCTGTTAATATCTCCTCCCTGCATAAAAGTCCTTCACGAGGCTCCCATTATTTATAGTTAGTAGGTCATTAAGTATGAAATGTCCGATTTCCTTAAGTACGAAGTTTGACAGTTGATATGTCTGACATTTCACTTTGACACTTCTTGTCCTCGCTCCCCAACCCCCATTGTGAAGGTACATCCTCAGTCTTTCAAAAGCACTTTTTGGCTTGTGATTATCTTTCACACTTTTTTAGAGCAATTTTTTTGTGAAACCATGGATAAGTTAAAAATTCATGTTATTTTTGAATATGAGTTCCATCATGGAATCAATGCAGTGCAGATGGCTCGAAATATTGACAAAGTGTTTGGGAAGGATGTGGCTAATGAACACACAGTACATCATGGTTTGAGAAGTTCCATTCTGGTAATTTTAATTTTGAAATGCCCCGTGGGTGACCTGAGACCAAAGTGCATAATGATGAGCTGAAAGCTATAGGGGAAGTGAGTCCATCTCAACCTATGCATGAATTATCAGCAAGGTTTGCTATTACTATTCCAACAATATTGGACTATTTGAAACAAATTGGTAAGGTAAAGAAGCTGGGCAGATGGGTTCTTCATGAAGTAAACAAGCATCAGAAGAGAAATCGTCTGGAAGTTTGCCTTTCTTTGCTGTCATGACATAAAGGTGAATCATTTCTACACCGTGCGGTTATATGTGATGAAAAATAGATTCTTTTTTGACAATTGCAAGCATTCAGTACAATGGTTGGAAAGATGAAGTGCCAAAACACAGTCCAAAACCAAATATTCATCAAAAAAAAGCTAATGGTGTCTATTTGGTGGTCCAGCGGTGGTATTATCCACTATAGCTTCATGAAACCTGGTCAATAGATTACAGCGGATGTCTACTGTAACCAGTTGGATGAAATGATGAGGATGCTTGCTATGAAGCAGCTGAGAATGGTCAACGGAGACAGGCTAGTCCTCTTGTAAGATCAAGTCTTACAAAAAGAAACAGTGCTGCTCAAACTACAGAGGCAGGACTTGGAAACTCTCTGTCATCCACTGTATTCACCAGACCTTGCACCAACTGACTACCATTTCTTCCAGGCTTTGGACCACTTCTTGCAAGAAAAAAATATTCAATTCTCAATAAGCTGTGGAAAACGCCTTTTGTGATTTCATCGCCACTCGCTCTGCAGGCTTCTTCGCTGCTGGCATAAACAAGCTATCCTTAAGATGGCAAAAGTGTGTCAATAGTTTAGGCATATACTTTGATTAATTGTACTGCTTCTTGTTTGAGATATAATGAACTAAATTTTTTATTTGAAACTGGACATTTCATATTGAATGACCTACACAAAGTCCTAATTTTTAGGATTCCATGCAAAATGCTTTGCTAATGGTCCACTGCTCATTTCCAACCTGACCTCCAGGTGTTGCTCCAATGTTTTGCACATTCTAGGTTCACCAATCTATCGCTGTCCCCCAAACACTTTATGCTCTATAGTTCTTTCTTTCCTATCCTAAAATATAACCATTTTCTTCTTTGACATTCTTCTCTTCTTCATCTGAAAAACTCCCGAGTTCCACAGTAGCATTAAACTCCATAAACCTCTGATTCCCTTTTATAAGCTGTCTTTATGGCTCTCTTCTGCCAGCCCCTATCTGATATCCAGAGATCACTCTAAATAAATTAATTACCTGCACTCAAATCTTTATCTCAGGGACTGCTGAAGGGACTGGTCCTCCTGTGGAGGAACATAAACTAAAACACCCATCAAGGGGTCAGTACCTCACAATTCAACCTTTCCCTTCATTCTTCTTGCATAAAATTCATGATGGTTCTTCCAGATTCTCCTCTCATTCACTCGGCCATTTGTTTACTCACTCAGACACTTAGCATTGAACACCACGGTGTTTCAGATTCATTCTAGGTAACAGGGGCAGGGAGAGGTAATCAACAGAATGCAATGGTTTATTTATCCCCTTTAGGCACTCACAGCCTAATGGAACAGGGCGATCCTGGTTTCAGCAAATGACTGAAGCCTTGGTCATCTAGTATTACCTTCCCCAGACATCCCAGTCCCTTTGACAGAGTGGACACTGTGGGCGTGCCTTGCCAGCTTGTCACAGACTGCACTTTGGTCAGACCAGACTTCTAGCGTCCTTCAATTCACTCCTTATAAGTGGTTCTATATCCATGTGGTTTGTTTGATATTTTTACTTTAGTCAACAAAAGCCATCTCTATCACCAGATGCTTTATGATACTGGCTTGATTCTAATATGTTATATATTATATTAAATATATATAAAACATTATAATTAAACAAAATCTTTCCTTGCTTTTAAGTGAAATCACATAGCTCTCTGTCAAAATTCTACCATTGTAATATCTCACTATATTATATAAAAAGGGAAAAGGCAACTGATGCTTGGCAAAAAACAATCTCTAGAGATTGCCATAATATTAGGCTCACACTCAGGAATGGCAAAAGTAAGCATTTATTCCCCATGACACTCAGAATCCCTTAAGAAAACAAAAGGTAAAAGTATGTATGTTGCCCTGGGTCAATATAATAATAAAGATACAAAAAAATTAAACCTCTGACAAATTATGCATTTGTTTATCCTGTATTTTGACAACTGTTTAAATCAGGAGCAAAAGTATATTCTTGCTATATTTCTGAAGAGAGGAATTGGCGGATTTATAGCAGACAAACAAAAATCATGATTACTTTACTCAGAGTTCACCCATATGGAAATCATTTTATATCACACAATATATAATCTACAAAGCTCTTAGATATATTTTAGATCCAATATACACATTATTCTTAGATCTAATACATATAATCTTTTTAGATAATAAACATATTTATATTATTTTAAAATTTTATAAAAATATTCATTATATTTATCTGGAAAGTCAATTTCAGGAAACTTAAGAAACTTGTCCAAATCATATGGCTGTATTTCCTGGAGGTAAGAATCGTACTCAAATTTTCTGACTCTTAGACTCAAATTTCTCATACAATCCCATATAACCTTTTGGAGAGGGTGCTGAGGGCAAACACTTTTATACCTTCTGTGTTAAACTGGATTTTTATAAATAAGCTAACCGTAAAGCAAATTATTCCCAGAATCTTCTAAAAATAATCAAAATTACTATTATTATTTTTTGTGCATTACAGAGTTCCTTTTTCTTTTATTGCCTCTAATAGAACCTTGAAAATTCCAAGCCAGAGCCTATAGAAGAGCCGCAAGAATAAGTATGAAGTACAGTAGTTCTTTCAAACAAAATAGGATGTTAGAATGGATGAAGGGAATGTTGGGAGGTGTGGTCTGAGCTGAGCCTTAGAGGATGTTAGCTTAGTAAAGAGAAGACCTTGATTTAGAGGTAGAAGTCAGCAAATAGTGGTGTGCATCAGGGATCACAAGCACTATTTTACCAGAACACTTTTTTAAAATTATGGGACAGGGAGTGGTAAGAAAAGACTGGAGAAGGGGACACAGGTCAAAAAGAGCTTCCTATAGAGAAACTTGGACTCTAACTCCAATTGCAGTCAATCCAGTGCAATAATTTGATTAGAAATTGTTCTTAACCTTTCACTTCAATTTTGGAGGATACCGTATCTGCTGGCAAGATCTCAGTCTTATATTTTCTAGTTGGTTTTGTCTTCTAGTTTTTAGGCCAATTAATTGTGTATACAAATAGAGTTTATTTAGTTACATTAGGGAAGGAATGTTTGGTTTCAGGTACTATTTAAATAATTTAAAAAAGATGAATTGGCAGACTGATCTACTTTTCCCAAGTCATCCATGAGCCATTTCTTGAAGAAAGCTGAGTTCTAATGTTATAGATCTCACTTTATTGAATTTTGATGGAGACATCTGGTATTTTTGGATTCATTTCATACTTTTGGGTGAAAGCAATACCTGATTTTGCTTACATGGGTGTGGGCTGTACCATGAGTAATAAGAAAAAAAATTGTTTTACAAGAAAATCTCAAAGATTCTATATGTTTACAATTAAATGTTTTCCCTTAAGTATGTCATTAGGCCTCTTTGGGATATCTGAATAAATGCATTAAAAAGCAAATTACTTTCTTTTAGAATTTTGAAGAAAAATAACGTAAGTTCCTATACTCCAGAAACAAAAAGAAGTAGACCAAATAAATCCTGTATGTAGAAAGAGGTGATCATTTGCATTCAAAATATTTTCCTCTGCACAGAGATTCACTATAAGAATGCCTTAATGCCATGCTTAGCAAAGGTACTTTAAACTTCATATGACAATAGTGAATGAAGATTATATGACTAACTTTATAAGAAAATATTAATATATACCCATTCTAAAGTCATGAGATAAACAAATGGATACCTTCAGAGTAGATCAAAGGTTTTTTATTGTTGTTTACAATCACAGTAGTGTATTAATGCTAAGGAAATATTGCTCTAGAGTTAGAGCAAAGAGCCCTCTGGATTTGGCCTATTATTGAAAGAAAGATGCCATTTGACCTAATGAAATCAGAAATTGATTAAATGCAGTTCATCTAAGGGGAGATATGGTCATGGTGTTATTGCCAGGGTCAGAAGGAAAATGGGGTGATCTAGTGCTTGAGTACTGAGAGGGTTAGATGGACTTTCAGAGTAGCTAATGCTGTGAGATACATGACAACAGAAACCCACAGGTCACAGGGTAAGATCAACCCCTTAGATGGGAAAGAAGAGATTAATCAGAACATTCTTTGCTCAGCTCATAACTAAGTCCTCTTATCAAATGATTCATTGAGAACTGAATGTTTTAAAGAAACTGCAATCTATTGGTCCCAGAAAAAGTAGGGATTGCTGCTAACTATCTTGGGAACACACGTCAGAACAATGGCTAGAGACACACAGGGCCACACTGAAGCCCTGGAACCTTCATGAAAAATACGGTTTTGACAAATTAATTTGGACACTTGATTATCCAGTGTGTGTCTAATCTTTACTGGTTTTTTTCCCCCTCTCATGATGTTCAAATTTGCTAGCTTTAGGCAGGGTGCGGTGGCTCACGCCTGTAATCCTAGCACTCTGGGAGGCCAAGGTGGGAGGATTGCTTGAGCTCAGGAATTCGAGACCAGCCTGAGCAAGAGCGAGACCCCATCTCTACTATAAATAGAAAGAAATTAGCCAAATAACTAAAAATAGAAAAAATTAGCCAGGCACAGTGGTGCGTGCCTATAGTCCCAGCTACCTGGAAGGCTGAGGCAGGAGGAACCCCTGAGCCCAGGAGTTTGAGGTTGCTGTGAGCTAGGCTGACGCCATGGCACTCTAGCCCAGGCAACAGAGTGAGACGCTGTCTCAAAAAAAAAAAAAAAAAAAAAAAAAAAAGAATTGCCAGCTTTAATAACATCAATTTTCATGTATAAATTTTCCATTTTTTTCTTTACCAACTGAAATATTTTCAAACAAAGAGCTCCTTTAACCTGCAGAAAACAACTGATAAAAGAATTGACACTTGGCTATTATTTAAATATTCTCTGCCTTATAACTATAGTGAAATAAAATGACTTATTTTCACATCTTAGTTCAATAGTTTATTTTTCCCAAGTGGATATTGAATGAAACTGGTGCCAGAGTGGCGACATTTATTGTGGAAAAATAAAGAGTGAGGTGATTGATCACCCAAATCAGAAACCTCTGTCCTTTCAATAACATGATAACCCATAATATTCTACACAAATATTATGATGTTTTTGTTATTTCCAGGTAAGAGCTTTCTAGTTCTTCAGTACCAGATATGATTTATCTGTGAAATGTTTTCATTTTCTTGGCAGATGGCTTGCTCATCTTATTATTTTCATGCATTGGCAGGATTAGGCTGTTTTATACAAAATTCTTAATAAGAAGAAACTTTAAAATATGTATTTATACGAGTCTCCAGAACAGGCTTCACAGTATGTGTTTTAAACAATTGTTAATTACATATTTATCCAAGAACAAGTTTGAATTTTTCATTTTGGATAATAATAAACATCTTAAAAGTTTTCTTAATTACATAGTTACCAGGAAGGTCATGATGGATACAAGAAAAAAAATACATTGGTTTTTTAGGGAAAAAGTAGGAAAACAATGAATTAGCAATGTTTTATTTAAAGAGGTCTTCATGTAACTCACATTCAGAAAATTTGGTCTTTCCTTAAAGTTTTCAAGTCACAATTAGAACAAATGTATATTCGTTTATTGAATTAGGCACATGGGCAATGCCTGACTTTGTGTGTGTGTATGTGTGTTTACTCCAGGTTTTAATTGGGAAACTTTTTAAACATACAGAAGAGGTGAAATGACAGCATCGTGATCACTTGTAATGCACTACCTAGACTCGCCAAATGTTAACATTTGGGACAATGCCAGACTTAATCTGTCATTATACACATTTCTTACAAAGAACATCTGCCTTGCTGAGGACTTATTCTCTACCAATGATGCAAAAACGTCCTAATCAGCCCCTCGTTCTCTCCTTTTCCCGTGATTTCTTCTGACTTTGAGGCTTCACTATCCCTCCATGTCTGGGATTTTCAGCGTCCAGGAGTCTCCTAGCCAAAGCCATTCTGAGACTCCTATTTGCTTTGGTGGAGTTGGTACAGAAGTCAGGGAGGAGGAAAGGGGAAACCATTTGGAAAGCAATGCTACTGAGAAGTCTTAGATCTCTGGGCCAGAGGTGCAGCAAATTCAGAATGAGCTGTTCCCTAGAAACAACATTCTAAATGACTGCAGAAGTTTCAAGTGTGCTTTTGTGGCCTGGTATGTGGTTTCCCTGTGAAAATGTGTCAAGGTCTACCCGACCAATTTACAAGTGGATTCTGAGAACATAGCCTACTTATACTTGTGGATGGCCAGTGCAATAATCATTTAGATTAACACAAAAAATTACTGCCTTCTCTATCAAACTTGTTTTCACGTGACATATTCATGATTACTTCACAGGCAAATTTTTAAAACAAAGATAACATTAAAGATCTATGGCATTTTCATTTTCTACATTGTATAAATATCTCAATTCAAGTTTTTCACTCCTGTTTTACCCCTGTTGCCTTGTTACACACATGATTAAAGGGATATGGAATTTGGAAATCCAAATCTAAATACATATACTCTTATTATTACACATATATTACATATACTCTTATTACACATATCAGTAAGGAGGTATGGAATTGGGAAATCCATATCTAAATACTTTTAGGATTTCACCCAGAACACATTTATTTTTAAGATAACTTGAAAGACAGCTAAAGGGAAATCTATTTCCTTTTAGTTCTCTTACCTTTTGACTGTAGTCTTCTAACTCACGTTCATTTTCAGGTGCTTATTTATAATACTAAAAGTGTCAATTCTATATAAATGTTATCCAATGTTTCTACATTCTTGGATTATGTGATTTCACAATTGATAAGCATGAGATATATTACTACTAAAGCATCACCTAAATACAAAAATAAATTTTTTAAAAATTGAAAGCACAGATGAGTGAAGTCAAGAATTTCAGTTGTATACTTTTAATGGTATTTGTTAATGGAAAAGAATGAATGCATTCTTGAATGAATAAATGAGAGCTTTGTCTAAAGGAGTAGTGAAAAAGCTAGATGTGTAATCCTTTCCATCAACTAGAACTTCTTAATGACATGCTCTTCTGGGCATAAAAGAATCAAGAGCATCTCCTGGCTCCCTTCCACTCTCTCCTGGTGTGCTGCTCCCAAGAATGCCCTGGCTGCCATTTTCACCTGGGGAGTTGCCAGGGGAAAGACCAGCTGCTCAGGTTTAGATTTTTGCAGCCATGACTCCCATCTCCAGTTCTGGCTCCTCTTCCCTATGCTCTGTACACTCAGGGAATAGGATGGCAAGTAGAGCTGCCCTGCTCCCATCTTCCATCAGACACCACCCTTGGCTCATGCCCTGTTTTGGTGCCATCTGCTTGGGGACACAGAAGATAATACTAAGAGCTCCTACTTATTGAGTGCCTGCTGTGAGCTAAGTATTTACATATCTAATTTCAAATTCTCACACGATCCTGTAAGGACAGTATTAGATCCATTTTTATAGGTCTGGAAAGTAAAGCTCAGAAAAGTTAAGAAACCTCTCCAAGATTATCTGATGCAAGATTTACTACATTTGGGCCTTTCCTCCCTTTGCCATCCGTGGAAGACACTTCTCTTTCCTTGGAAAAATATGTTCACATCTTCCATCTTTGATTGGCTCTGCACTTTTCATAACAGCCCTCCCTGGAGAGCTGCTCTCCTCTTCTCATCCCAGGCTGGTGTCCTGAATTTCCCACAGTGATTTGGCCCTTACATTGAATTTTCTGGCTTCGTGTCTGTTAGACTCGAATGATATCTTAAAATATCTGATTAGTACTTAATAGTGTTGGCAGGTTAGAATCATATTTTAAAAAGGAAAGTATATGTAAACACAACTTTCTGAATTCACTTTTTGAGAGAACATATTTTTCCCATGTTGTACAGACAAACTGGACAATGAAATGACCACCTGTTAGCTGCTAATGATGTTCACATGCCTTTTAAAAAAAGTAATTCTGGCTTTATCTGCCTACAATCTTGGCGACAAAACTCGTGGGAACATCAAGGGCATAGGAAGCCAAAGGCAGCAAACTGACAATAAAGTTTGTGCTTAGACTATTAATAAGGAAGTGGATACTGTGAATCTCTGATTCCACATAATTATTTAATTTCCAGAGGGTGACATAAAGCTGAATGCATGTTTTAAGAAACCTACGTTTGTGTGTTCAAATCCAGGACTGAGATCAGAGGATTTCACACAGGGTATTTCCTACTTGAAAACAATATTTTAAAAAGCATCAACTATAAAATATGCCAATCACTATTTCAAATGCATAGCCTAATTTGAAATTGTGTGGGTGGGTCAATCATTATGCCTTTCAAATGAAAATGAATACATACATATTGAATGAACTTAATTCAAAGTCATAAAGATAGATATTAACTGTGTCCTATGTTACAAAAATATGCTGGCCCTAAAAAAGGCTTACAACTATACATATTCACCAAGATACAGAAATGAAGTATTTTCTAAAATTACGGTGAGCATTAAAGATTAAATGTCTCTTTCATTTTAATAGTGAAATCAAAGTTCAATGAAAACATCTGGTTTTAATATTTTTGCCAATAAGTTTTGGGTTCTGATTTAAATCTACTGATTTCTATGGATCTTATTTTTAATGTAATATTTCCATCCAAGTCAAAGGTTGACATAAACTAAGTTTACCTTTTATTTGTTCACTTCACTATAGCTAATGATCTAAAATCAGATTGCTTGGGTTCGAAACATGTCTCCATAACTTGTCTTTGTACAAGTGACCTTAATTTGCTATGCCTCAGTTTTGTCATCTGTAAAATAATAGTACCTACCTCTTAGGGTTGGTGGATTAAATGAGTTGATATAAGGTAAGCACTTAGAACAATGCCTGGTGTACAGTAAGTGCTCAATATTTTCTAGTTATCATTTTTTTTAACTTCAAAGTAATAGGTGAATATGAAGTCATTGTATAATTAGGTACATTTTGAAATAACCGGAATAAATCATGTGTCTCTTCCTTTGTCTTTAAGCAGGATTGGATTTAAGCTCAAAGTAGACAAATAATTGTCTTTCCCAATTAAAAACAAATACTGAAAAGAAGTAGGGAATACCCTATCTGTAAGATTTTTTTTTTCAGGAGCATCTTAAAACTTTTTTTTTTTTTTTTTTTTTTTTTTGAGACAGAGTCTCTCTTGATTGCCTGGGATAGACTGCAGTGAATCCTCACTGCAACCTCAAACTCCTGGGCTCAAGTGATCCTTCCGTCTCAGCCTCCCAAGTAGCTGGGACTACAGGTGCACGCCACCACACCTGGATAATATTTTTAATTTTTTGTAGAGATGGCAGGGGAGGAGTGGGGTGGCTTGCTATGTTCCTCAGGCTGGTCTTGAACTCCTGGCCTCGAGAAATCCACTGGCCTAGGCCTCCCAAAGTGCTAGGATTATAGGCATGAGCCACCATGGCTGGCCACATCTTAAAACTTTTAAAGTTACTATTGCTCAATACAGAATCCATTAGCCTCAGTGTTTCTCAAATATATTTTTTGCAAACCTTTATTTTCTTCCTAGCTTCATGGTTTAGAAGCATGTCAAGATCTCCTCCAAATCAGCAATTATATCTGAGATTCCAGATCTGCTAATCATTGTATCACATATGCTTTAACATCTACTACAAAATGTGTATATAATTAACATCAAATATATACTCACAACTGAATTCTATTTCTGAAATCGTACCTATGTCTGAATCCATATGAAGTAAAAGAGGACAATGACCAGGAATTTAAGGAAAATGTTCTTTCAGTGAAATAACTCCAAACTATACCATTATATGGAAAAGTCTCTCTAAATGGCACTGTTATCTCTTTGCAAACACATCATGCATTTTCTAGACGTAATCTTAAAATCCAATTTAGCACAACTGGCTAACTAAGTATGTATCTAGCAGTTGTTGAAAATTATAACATAGGTCTTTGAATAATGACTTAATTTTGAAAGGGTGCTTCCACTCTAAGTTCTCATGCAATTTCTAGATTTGTGACTACCAATAATTCAACTTTGGAAGATATGTTATCAAATATAAACAGCTTCTCCCTTCCCTGTCATAGGGGGGTGCGTGTGTTTATGTACATGTATGTGCATACATATTCATATATATCTTTCCCAATACACACACATATGTATATATACATAAATAAACATGAGTCACATACACCTGTATACAGGTACATGCACATTTAGTCCATTAGCAGCTCTTCTCAACTCACTGAGTTCTCCTTAAATTCAAAAAACTAGGACATAAGTATACTGATCTTTGATCAGAGAGGAATGGCAGAAAAAAATGGCGATTCGGAAGATTGGGGTAGCTAGGTAGAGGATCTAAGAAAGATACCATAATTTTTAAGACTTTGGGAAATTGTTTTTTTCTGATTCCAAAGATATCTACTTGTTCTTTCAGGAGTTGAGACTCAAACCAACTCTGAGATATGTATGACATGTTTTCATAACTCGCTTTTATTGAGGAAGAAGCAGGCTGGGGAAAGGCTAAGAAAGATACTCAAGATCACTATGTAAGTGATGAGACCAGTTCTTTTACTCCAAATATTCTTTTAGGATGTTAGAACCCCAAATATTCTTTCAGAATATTAGAAGTAGATGTGATCTTGGAGAATATCTAATTCACATCCCACATTTTCAATCAGCCTCTGGAAAGTGCCTTTCCAAATCTTTCTGGTGGTCTGAAAGTGTGTAAAGTTACATAGCTTCTTGCCTCAAGTTGGGCCAACTGTGGTGGTCACTCATATTTTTTAATGTATGGAAGTCAAACAGGCAGCATACCCAGGTCTGGAGATGCTTGACATTTCCCACTCTCAAAATCAATCACCAATCTGAACGCCATGGCAATTACTCAGAGACTCAGAGGTTTGCTGTAAGCAGAGACCATGAACTTGGAACAATTATTTTCTCAAAAGGCATTACCAACAATGATGAGAGCAAAGTGCCCAGACTGCCCTCCGGTGCATGAATCCCTGCCCAGGAAATGGCTACGAATCTTCCACGAGTAGCATGACTTTGGCTTAAATCTCATTTCAATGCATTTATATTTCATAAGCACTGCATTTAGACTTAAAATGAGCAAGTCAAAGAAAATACTCACTTAAAGATTTTCTGTGCTCTGGTTTCTGTTCTTTTATATCACTATCATAGTGACTTAGCAATTCAGTACTGGAGGATCTTTGGATTTTGAATAATTCCAGGTTTCTTGATGAACAATATGAATCCTTTGGCTGGAAAAAAAAAATTAGACTGGATAATTTTACTAGGAAGAAAAGACTCACTAAATAGTTTGTGGTCTATTTTGATTTTATTAAATAAATTTAAGGAGAAGTTTGAAATAAGATAATTAGTTTGGGATAAGGCCTCTATACTAAGCTCAATATTCAAATTTAATAATGGTTTATATATGCATATGGTGCTTACTAAATGTCATGCATCATTCCAAGTACTCTTCATGCATTAACTCAATTAATCATTACAATAATTCTATGACATAAGTGATACTATTATTATACTTATTTTCCAGATGAAAGTGAGGCCAGAAGAGAAAAGTAGGCCACACGTAGAAAATGATAGAACCAGAATTCAAATGCAGGCAGTCTGGTCCCAGAGTCCACCCACTCTCAAAGACAGCAAACCCCTATAAGGGGACTACACTGATGATGGGGAAAAGTCAATTTGTTATTTTATTTTCTAAAGTTTTAGTCCCAAAATGATATAATAAAAGACTGTAATTAAGTATCAATAAAATCACACAGAAAATGTTGCATTTTTCTGTTGTGTACCATATTAACAACTCTCTAAATTTTCCTCAAAATTTTGCAAATATTAGTGTCCTAAAATTAGATGTTTGGTCTAGAGTCGGTATGAAACGAGCAGTTTTAAGTAATTTGACTCTTTGAAAAAACATACTCTCAATGTGTGATTTAGGATAATTTCATGAAGTTCTAGATAGGTAATTTTCACGAGAAGGACAATCTAGCTTAGCTGGAAGAACAATAAAAATCAGTACAAAGGGTTATTATTTACTGGTATTATAACAGTGAGTCTACTGGTAAATACATTCATATTTATTTTCAAGACTATGGTCTTAAATACACTGATATTTACTTTCAAGAATATATTTATTTTCAGACTGCAAAAACTGAAAATGTAAAAATTCAGTAGTTATTAAGCACTTGTGTACTTTTTACAGCCTCCAGTAAATGAATGTCCATGTTATTTCAGAAAAAAAAGAAAGAATGTACTACATTTTTGAAAGAGAGAAATTAAGTGACATTTAGATCACAAATCTTGTCTGCTGAAAAAGTTTTTTTTTTTTTAGTGGACTCTATTTAAACTTAAAAGAACTTAATATCTCTCAGTCCATAAGATCTATTTAAATGCATGTGTGTTGTATGCCTGAACAATAAGATTTAAATGACTACATTTTAATTAATAAAGGTAACAGCCAAAACAAATACATACCAATCTGTCAATTGCATTTTTGATAGCGTGGAACCAATCCAATATGATGAAGTCAATATCTGACTGGAGAAGGAACTCATTTCCTGACACTGTTGTGATCTGAAAAAAAACCGACAGGTAAAGAAACCGTGTAAGATAGCTCTCTCACATTTTAAAAAAAAACATGCTTTTAAAAAAACACGGTTTAATACACTGAAATATTTTCTTGTATTCCAGTAATTGTCTTTCTGGGAACTGGAAGCATTTTGAACTGCTCTCTATAAACTGTTTTTTCATGTCATAACAAATACATTATTGTTTTAATAATAGAACGATTAACTCAGAGTAGGGCTGAAGCTGAATTACTCCAACTCGAGGAGAAATAAGCCAGGAAGTTCAGAGCAATGCAGACAGCAAACACTTAAGTCAGACCCTGCAGAAAAATGCACCCGGGTGTGTCAGGATTCATTCTGCACTTTTGGCTCTTTCCTGCTTGTCTTTTTCAAATTTAATGGTATCTCTATATTTGATTTCCTTTTATGGAGGGCTCTAAAACAAATTATTTACCAAAAAGATGAATGCAGACTCCTAAAAGTTCATTCATGTGAATAACATTTGGCTATTTCTATTTTCCTGTAATAAAGATTTATATGATATTAATAAAGGTCCAATTTCCCCACAAAGGGAGTATATTAAAATAAAAGTTCATTTACATAATTCAAATTTCTCTTGGAGAGTATTTATCAAATGAGCATCCAGGTTCCTGACTGCACTGCTAAGTAGTTGGCAATGTTTAGCAAGTAACTATACATTTTTTATTAGTGATTCTTTTTCTCCCCAGACTTGTGAGAGAAGGGTGTGACCCTACAGAAACAGAGCGGTGCTCTCAGTTTCACACATAAAGGGCTACTTAGAGAAGAATTTGATTAGAGTTGGGTGTGGACACGTTTTTTGTATTAGGCCATCAATCTGAGCTGTGAAGATTTTTCCCTTCGTATTATTGACTTTTTGTTGCAACAGGAAGATGAACATTTCCTGACTACTGTCACACATCAAGTAAGGCTTCAGAGGTTTGGAGGACTGACATTTCAAAATACTCAATCAGGAGCCAGTCACCTCTTCTCAGCCCTACTTGCTCTAAACAGGAGGTGAACGCTGAAATGCGGCACAGGTTCAGAAAACCACAAATCATGCTTTAGGCCGTCTCTGTAATTCTGTCATTAAAGTGACAATTATTACCCCAAATGGCTCATTCTGAAGGTTTCAAGGATTCTTATGGCAACATATAATGACAACAATCTTGGAGTTTTTAAGAAATCTTCTATTACACACGTGCATTTATTTTCAGAAAAACTCCACAGACATTCGACATTACTTAGTACTGCAAAGCAACCATTCTTGAGTGATATGGGTTCCGGCATCAAATGTAGGCTCTACTGTAAGGAGAGGAACTGTCCAAAGTGTATGCAATTATAAGAAGTGAAAGGTTGGAAAATAATAGGATTTAATTACCCACACTAGAATTTGACAGATTGCTGGAACCACTCATGTCCCCCCGCCACCTCTCTCTCTTATAAAACTGCATGTAAGATATGAGAGGGCTCAAAATAGTCTGCTGTTTTATGTATTCAGTAGAAGACAACTAAGGTGATGTTTGCCTAATTATCTGAACACCACTGCGATGTTCTTTACTCACATAAAGTTCCAAATATTTACTTTATAGAATATTGCCTCAGAAATAGTCATCTAAAAATATAAGGTCATTTCTAACTAACACAAGAAAACTTGCAATGTCCTTGACCTCTACCTTCATCCTAATCTAAATTTAAATATTTTGATTATGAATGTATTATATAAACCACAATTTGTAAACACACACAAAAATGAATTAGCCCAAGCACAATGTACAATCGAATACAATATTCCTCTGCCAGTATAAATAAACCATTATTAAAATTATAAAAAGGAACATTTTAAAAGTACAAGAAACAAACATAATTAAATTTACTGTATTATGAGGGTTTCTGAAAGAGCCTACAAAGTTCAGTTTTCAGTCTAGTAAATTCAAACAGCGATAAAATGTGAGTACTTTAGCAGTCCATTTGCATTTTTGGTGCATGTTATGCAATGCAGAGGGGATCTTTTACTGCTAGCACAACCAAAAGCAAAATATATTTTAAAAGTTCTTTTGTCCAAATATATTACTGCATTAATCATACATAATCAGCGATTTACGAATTCATTTTGGGAAGCTGGATCAGAGAACTATATGAATGCAATTTACTCAAAACATACTATCAGGGAGATACAGTTCACATCCCTTCCTCTGTCTTCCCACTAATCTTTTGAGTGACTAGGCAGTCTGGAGAAGTCTGCTACTGCTCTCTACAGTTTAAACGCATCCACTTCTTAATTACAGTCAGTAATTGACTTTGTTCTGTTCCATTCCAGTCACTCAGAGCAAAGTAGTTTCAAAATCTTTGACTGGTAAAGCCCATTTAATTCAGGTTTCTCAATCCGCTTTTTTACATTACCTCTTTAGGATTTCTGATAAGTGGTTTGCTGAATCATATTTGCACTTTGAACAATTGAATTTTCAACACTCTTGGGGAAAAAAGACATCAGCGAAGAATGTTAGCTTTGACTAAATCTTTTGATTGAACAACTCATGATGACAATCTAAAGTGATGTAGAACAAATAACAGACATAAAGGATTTGCTATTGAGCCATGCTAATGTACTCTTTCTATATCACGTTTTGCCTCCGTGACAGATGCTGGGGTGAAAGGATGAAAGAAGAACTTACAGAAAACATGACAGGTTTAGATAAGAGTTGCTGGTCTCCACTTTACTTAGAAACCCACTTTAGGCAAATGTCTCTCAAAATTCCTCATTACCACCAGGTTGTATTTTAAAGGGATATATCAGGGCCCCAAAGCAGTCTTAATGAAGTGTGTTAGTGTTGTCAATAATGAATACCTTTCAGTACCCATCTGGGAAAATTTGCCTCAAACTTTTTCACACTAAATAAAGGTCCATCTAAATTCTTGCTGGTAACAAATTTATGCCCAGGAAACTATAGCAGTATGTCCACTGAGCAACATGCGGAGTAGGCACATTACTTAAGGCTTTTTGGTATTAATTCAACAATAGTTTTCCCTTGGACTTGGAACAGTCTGTGATCTCGTGGTTTCTCTGAAGATGGAGGCAGGTATGTGCAAGCTCCAAACTTCACTGGTAAGAGATGAAGAGGGAAGAAATTTGTTTTTTAGGTTTTAATCAAATGGAGTATTGTTATGCTAATTTAAAACACTTAAAAGAGTTTTAAGGAGTAGTGTTTATGTTTATGTGAGTATTGTCCTTTTCAATATTGTCAATTAAATATTACCCTTGTCAATATTCATATTGGCAGTTCTATTTTATAATGTTAGATTTTAGCTTAAATGAGATATGTAGAATGGCATTTATACTATTAAAGTTTCCATACTTTTGTTTACTAGAATAGAAATGAAACCTTTTTGGAACTTCATTTTTTTTCTGACTATAAGAATAATATGAATGTATTGTGGAGAATTTGAGAAAACTAAAGGTAAACAATCGAATTAAAGCTATTCATAGCTACACAGAATAAATGTTGTAGACATTTTAATTTACTTATTGCCAGTTTTTATAAATAATAACCAAACAAATATGATAATGATCAATGGATAACTTTATGCTATAGATAGATACCTCATCAGCAAAACATATTTGATAGTTAAACATTGTCAGCTTTGTCTCTTCCAGTTGACTCCAAATGCACATGGGGATATTACCAAAGATGCATGAGATGATGAATGACACATTCCCCTCTCTTTGATAGTACCACCCTTCCAATTGCAGAATAAATCCCACAATAATTCCATGTTTGGAAAACTAGAGAGGACAAGTTCAACATCCTCCTAAACATTAACAATAACTGATTAAGCATCCATTAAGTACAGGCACACTGCTGGAAGCTAGGGATACACAGGCCCCACCCCAAGAACACACAATCTGTTTGGATAAATAGGACATATGCATACAAAGATAAATAACAATAGAAAATGGCTTACACTGAGTCCCAATGTGAGTGGCACAGACAATGCTCATGTTAAGATTCCAGAGGAGGGAGTAATTACTGCAGGCACATTTACATCATGGAATTATGCATAAACTGGTGGTCATGATATGTTATTCTTTAAAGGTTGATTGTATCAGAACTTTAGTATATTAAGGATATGAATACTACCACTTGGTATGCAAAGTGATATCAGCTTTAATGATCTCAAAGCACATAATAAACATTCTCCAAATGCAGCTTCCCTCCACTATCATAAAGTAATTTTGCAAATGAAGAAAATGAAGCAAATGAGGAAAATGAGAATGCCATTCTATCAAATTGGCATCATTTTAAATGATAGAATTAAGAGATTACAAAGATCTTGATTTCTAGTTCACTAGTTCTCAGCAAACAGTGTACAGTCAAGGACTGTGTGTGTGAACAGGAAAGGGCCACGATGATTTGGTTTCGGTTGTGAAATCTGGAATGGTGACTTTAGACAAAGTTGCCAGTTTCCTTACAGTTGGGCTAAAGGTAGCCCAATTTTAAAAGATCACACAAAATCTTTGTTTTTTTTTCTTTTCAAAAACAATCACTCTCTTGCTATGAAAAAAATATATCTAAGACAGCATTGGGGTATCCGAAAGCTCCTTCAAATCCTACAAAGGACTAAAACAACCCTACATTTGAACAAGTAGCATTCACATTTTGCTTAAAATCAGTCTTCGACTAAGAACCAAAGGAGAGGTTTTCCATGTTAATGAAGCTGAAATTGTATGTAGGAAATGTATAATAAAATATGCCAAATATCCAAAAAGCCCTAAAACTTGTTAAATGATATGGCTATAATGATTCTAGAAATAAGTGGATAAGAGGAATGGATTTAATTACCATGATATTTACAGATACTTTGGATTTCATGATGAAATTACTATATTTGAATTGTTGAATTAAATTAAATAAAAATAAAAAGTTGTGCCAAAATACACTAAGTTAATTTGAAGTGAGTATGAATTACTTTGTGATATTAATTTTGGCCATATCTTTATTGAATACTCACAGAATAAAACATAGATATATACATTGGCTACATCATAGTGAGATATCAAGACCTAACACTGAAGCGATAGTACTTAAAAAAAAAAGCACACAGATTCACATTTTTTTCGCCTTGCATCACACTCCACATACGATATAGCTGATCAAATGAAGGTTGTCATGGTTGTACTAATAGTTAAATCACTTGGTCTCAGAGGTGTTTATGACCACCAAAGAAACGACATGATCAGGCTGAATGTCCGTCTCAAATTACAGTCTGGTTTGAGTAACTCCTAACATTTTTCTTAACATTGCGGGCAAAGTTAACATAAAACTAAGGGTAAAATATCCATTAGAAGTAAAAGGTCTTCAATTTGTCTTTCCAAAAATGTTACTTGTTAAAGCATTTTGTGAGAAAGTATCTGCCTTGTGTTCCCAATGTTGCTAGATGTTAAGTAAATATATGCTGATTACAAAAAAAAGTTGTTTTGGCAACTCGCTTATTAAAGTGCGTTTGTAATCCCCATCTGTCATGAAAGTTTTGAAAAGTTTGTTTACTTTGGATAGCAGCCTTATCCAGGGTTACCCTAGCAAACAATGATAGCAGTCTTCAGAAGTTGTGTGAGGAACAAGCCACTGGGGATCCATTCTTGTTTTAATTGGCACGCACACACACTTTTCTAGTCTGTCAAGAAGATCAAGCTAATATGCATGGAGGGTGTTATATTCTCAGCTTTGGGGAGCAGTAAAGCTCCCTTTATTTAAGTAATTTAAATGATAGACTGCAAAAACTTTGCAAGTCAGAAAAATGTTTTATACTTTCTCAGGGAATATTTGTTTTAAGCAACGGAAAATGTTCTACATATCTAAAGATGTTGAACCTTATGTTATAATTACTCCGTTTCTTCTGACTCTGTGAAATGTTCCTAAATCCACATGCTACTAAATAAGCCAGGCCACCAATGGATCCTGCATTTCCACAGCTCCCCCTGTGTCAACAAATGTGCGTTCATTAGTTTCCAGATGTTTATTGGATATTTTTTCAATGTGTTTGGGGTTGATTGATTTGCATGTACATTTATTGGAACCCTCAGTGGTGTCATCATATCAAAATAACCTGCCCATGTAAGCAATTTCTTATTTAATGGAAAGTAAACAAATGTTGAGCTATGTACACGACAGATCTCAAGTGCATTCTGAAATCTAAGGTTTAAGGCCAGTCTTTCAAGAAACAATGCTTTGTAATTGAAATTGAGCTGTATCTTTGACACCCAAATAATTTGGTCCATGCATTCTTACAACAGAGATTTGTTCTGCATAATAAAATCGGTCCTGCAGTGAACACTCACACTCCGTATCGCCTGCCCACTCTACCTTTCTGTTTATTAATGAAATCTAAATTTTGTTCAAATTTATTTCAAACAAACAAGCAAACAAAAACTCATGTTCTTTCTTTTATCTGTGTTAAAATATTTTAAGTACTGAGAAACAGTCTTCTCAATATTCATGAAAAGAATACTATCCAAGTAATTAGTAGATAGTTTAGCAGTTTCCACAGTTTTGCAGTCAGCTACACCAAAACTTTTGCCTGTGGTGCTCATACGAAAAACGACTGAAAAAGTGACTAATCAAAGCAGTTGGTAAATAAAGATATCAGCTTAGGGTTTTATTGCTCTTAATGTTAATTTTTAAACTTGGGGGGAGTAGTTGTCTCTAGATAAATGAATTACTCTGGGACCTGTCACTACCAGTCATTCCCTGGCAACCACAGATCAGCTTCTAGCTTGAGCACTCACCGAGCACAATTACTTATCTCGTCACATGACACTTGGGAATCTGCGGCCCCCATCATTTTCAAATTGGTATGATTTTATTATTACTGTCATTATTTAAGTAATGCTCAATTTAAACCATTTTAACAAATTCAAAAGCATAATATAAACACAAAATCTCTCTTTCCCCAAGACATACAGAATTGTTATCTCTTTGTCCATATCTTTTTATGAGTCAACATTACATACATGTTTACATACATGTTTAAATATCATGTATACTTTAATAAAACTTTTTACGCATTTCACTGTCTGTAACACAATCATCTCCTGTGAGGATTTAGTTACAGTACCCTTTGCTCTCTCCCCCATCTCACCTATGTTATCTCTTCCAGTCCGTGCTTCAAGCCAAAGTGATCTCTCTGAAACTCGGGTATGATCATCCCATTCCTCTGCTAGATATTGTGAGGCTCCCACGGCTGTTTTGAGTGCAGCACAGACTCTTTAATTTGGCCTGCCAGACCCTGTGTGCTCTGGCACCGACCCACTCTGCAGCTTCCCTGCTCCGCACTTTCATCTGCATCTCTACAATCCAGCCATACTGAAAATTCTTTTTGTTCCACAGCTGCCCCATCCTAATTCCCATTTCTTCCCTTAGAGCAGACTGTTTCTGCTGCCCAGACCCCTCTGACTTCCTGTATCATACCATTTAAATCAATTTAGATCTCACCTTTTCAATAAAGGCTCCTCTGAAACAGATGTCCCTTCCTTCCAAGTGCTCTCAGGATATACTGCTTCTCCTTTGTCATAGCACAAACTGGTCTACATTGCAATACCATGTTGGTCTTTCTGTTCCCCCCACTAAGCTGTAACCACCCTGAGGCCAACGGCAATTGTCTATGTGCATGGCTGAATGACCAACACATAAGGAGCCCTAAGAAAATAATAAATAGATAAACCTTACCTACTTTATTCATTTCAGTGAATGCATAATATTCCATTGTTCGCTATGTCATAATATATTTAATTCATGCTCCATTGTAACAAAATTTTGAAGGCTACAATATAATTGCATTCTTTTAGGTAATGTAAGCAATGTAATTTTGACATCTACTGATGACACTTTATCAGAGTAGAGTAGACAAACTATTTTGAAAATTGAGAACAGCAGTCTGAAGACTATATTTTCCCATCGGTCAACAAGTCTTAGCCTTCAGACAATGAGATTAAATTTGGAGGGCCCAGGAAGTACCAAGAGTGGCCTGTATTTCCATGCATATCATTAGAATAGCATGTTCTTAATTATATTCCAAAGCCACCCAAATGTTTTGCAGGGATAATCTATACTGTATCATCCAAGAATCTCACCCTAACTGCACTTTTCTAACTGGGAGTAGACAGTATGGGAAATTGGATATGTGATCAAAATTTTTAAGAGTTAATCCTTCCGATGCAAAGATGCTCATTGCTAGTCTGTGGACATTGCAGCCATTAATTTTACTAAAGCACTCTTGATATTAATAAATAAGCAGACTGTGGGAGAAGGTGGAAGTAGTTATGTTGCCGATAATTTTATTTAGAGTATCAGCTAATTTTAAGATACATTGACTTAAGCAGAAACAGGTATTGTTGCCACCAGTTTATTACTCACACATGTCTCCTATTAATAAGTGCTGAGATTGCACAAGAATAAAATGTTACAATATGTAAGTATCTCTATGCTATTGTAACATATTTGGCCATGATTGTGAGTGTTTATAAAACATTCAAGAATTGTTCCATGTCTACTTACATTAATGAGAACACCTGTTAGCTTTAGTGCTGTACAGACTTATTTGCATTAGATTCAGGTTTTTGCATATAGTACATCACTTTTGAAACAATTAGATGCTTAGAGAGAAATACAGCTAAGTGAAAACCAGCAGTTTGAATGCCTTCCGGCTCAAGACAATTCAACTCCAGGTTTTGGTGAAAAACAGAAATCTGCTGAATTACAATAATGCCACTTAGAAATGAAAGTAGGTGTATTTTATATTTTTTGCATTCGGAGAACAGAAGATACATATAAAAATCTGTGCTTTAATTTTCAAGGAAAATTATAGGCAAATGAGACAGTTTCTAGTCAAGGATGTCAAAAAGTAAGGAATGGCAATGTCACTACAACATAGTTTCTTCGTGATCTTGGGGACTTCCTACCCAAAGTTGGTCTCTTTATCAATCTCAGGAAACTGGACAAAATCAGCAGATCAGACTGAATGAAGAAATCTGCAGATGCTTGCTCACCTTGTGTTGTTTCCAACACTTTATCATAGGGCCCTTTCTGTGTGATGACAGCTGCAAGGAGCGAAGGAGCCCGGGATTGATCCCTCTGAGTCGGTCACTTCTGGGCTGCTGGTTACAGCATAGCCAGAACATACCAACTTAGAAAATGCACTATAATTCCTTTACAGAAGGAGGTGAATCTGTCTTATTCATTACTCATAGACTATAGTTGCAACTTTTTTAGGTCCCACTCTATTGACATGTCTGTCTGCCACTCCCCACAGGATGTTAAAGCTTCTGTGATTTAAATATTTTCAGTTATTGAAAAGAGAGCACTTGTGCAAATCTGTGGATTCACAGCCTCTATTATCATCATTATATTTAAGAGGTGCAATGTTTACATCAAAATGACTCAGTCGGTGATATATTCTAAAGATAAATGCGTATTTATGATCTGAAGAAGAACTGTGATTTATTACTATTTTCTCAGACATAAACAGAGCACCTCCGTACTGTGCTAGTAAACACAGATTAGCCAAGGTACACATGAACCATTCCCACAGGATTAATGATACTTTGTCTTGGGAAATGAGGGAACTGGGAATGGCCCTTGCAGAGTGTGTGAACCACAAGAAAGAATGTTGTTTTTTCCCCCTGCTATCTTGCTATGTGGTCTGGGCAGAGGAACAAATATTAGGTGTGGATTTGGGGATCAACTAGCAATTTTTTTTATTGTATGGAATCCAAACTGCATAATTCAAAAAGTAAAGGTAATAATATAGTAAAAGCTTGCTTTCGTTTCTGATAATTTTCAAATTGTGTTGAACCAAAAGCCTGATGATCTAGATTTTGCTGTCTATGAAATAGCATCATTTATTAAGGATGATAGATTAACTATCTGTGTAATTAGGAAGTTCATGAATGAGGAGAAATTTCTCCTTTTCCATCAATTATAAGCTTAAAGAAACTGAAAGTGTTAAAATATTTTTCCTGAAAATGTGCAAAAATTATAATTCTGCCTATTGGGGAATATCTATAACTATTTACTCAAAAGAATTATCTTTAAAGCAAATATGAAAAAGTATCTGACATTTCTAAAACCAGGGTTAGTGGTATATAATATATATAATTCATATATACATGTATATAAAATACTATATATAGTGGCAAATTATATATATATATATATAACATGTATATGTATAGACAGAGAGATAGATAATTTAATGGTATTTAAAAAAGCAAAACACCTGTGACTATATAATAGGCAATGACATCTGTCAATTTGGCAACAGGCTACTCATCTAATAATGGAAACATCTGGAATGACATGTCGCTCCATGCTAAATGTGTACAAAAACACCTTAACACTCTTTACTCCTCAAAACAAAATTACAATTGTATGGGAAATAGTGTCACTTAAAAATATTAAGCTTTAAAAAAATATGTATTGGTTGCACTATTAGTAGGGTGACTGTATAATTTACTATCCTAACTATAACAATTTTGAAGGCACAAAAAGGGCACCATTAACAATTACACCAGGACAACAGGTATAAACCAGGTCTATTTTGTATATATTGGGACATGTGGATCGCTAGTCCTCACACACAACCCTAGGATGTCATTCACCAACCATTGATCTTTAGGCATCTGGTGAATACCTCCCATGGGTTCAATTCTAGGAAGTGTGAGGTATACCAGGAAAAGTCAGCAGTGACTTTTGCTCTTAAGGAACTTATAATCTAGTGTGACATGCAAGACCAGCATGGGAAAACCATTAAAATCAACAATTAAATCATGATTCAAGATGGAACACATAATAGTTTTCATGGAACAAACCAAAGTTCCTTTGAGGGCATACTGGAATACTCTGGGAAGAATGTTGCAGAAGGACCTCAAAAGGACAGACTAGATTTAGGAGAAGAAAAGGAGTCGGGGAGGGGGATAAAACAGGTGACAGGAGCAGCTTATACAAAGATTCAGAGAAAGGAAAGAATGCAATGACTTTAGAGGACATTAAGAAGCTGCCCCTAGGCTCTCTTTGTGGGCTCTTTGCTTGCCACTTATCCCTTGCCCTTAAGTGGAGGTGTTACTCAGCATTCTCTTGTAAAACATGATTCTTCACACCTAGAGACACACTCTGGAATGTTACCATTCCTGGTTTGTTTGTTTTTTTATAATAAATCAGATTTATAAATCAATAAATCCCACTAATTTGTATCTCTGGTTCTGACATCTCTCTTGGTATCTATTATAGTCAGGACACTGTTACTTCTGGTCTGATCACCTTACTGCCACTTGGTGTTTCTATAATCCATTCTCTACATTTGCTCATTGGTGAACTCCTAATTTGACTGGTATCGGCGTTGTACTTGGAGATCTTAGTAAGTCTGGTTCTCACGCTCACTGGGATCTAAAGAATCAGACTCTAGAATAGAGCCTAGTAATCTGTTTGTTTACTGAGCTCCACAAGTGATTTGAAAGTTGTGCTGTGTTGGGGCCTGCTGCTCTAGACTATAGAAAGACGATCTATCACATGCTATGTAAAAGGCACCAAATGGATCCATTTCATCCTCAGGATAAAACGTTAATTCTTTAATATATGTCATCGAACACCTCATAACTTGTCTGTCTCTCATCTTTTCAATTCCTCTACTTCCTAACTGTGTAACTTTGAGCAAGTTATTTTAAATCTTTCTGTTTCAATATTCTCACCTATAATCTTGAGAAAAACAATAACACCTACCTCATAGGAACATTGGAAGGGCTATATGAAATATAATCCAAGAGAATTTATCTTCATACTTGATATAAAGTAAGAACTTAGAAATACTGTTGTTATATTGTTATTATTATTAGATTTATTGACTGATTCATTATCACCGGGATTTTGCAAGCTCCTCCTCTTCATTCAAGAAACTACTCAGACATCATTTATTCAGGAAAGGCTTTTATAATCTCTAGAGGTCAAAAGAGAGGTGTTTCTCCAGCATCCTGCACTTACGCCATCAGGAGGTGCATCTCACTATTGCATGTATCTACTGTCTTGCCCTTACTACACCTTGAGCACCCAGACCATGGGTCCCTGCACTTAGCTTAGTACGTGGAATTCCACAAGCTCTCAGTAAAGGAGTATAGAATGAATGATAGCTTAGTTGGCTTAAGTTAATACCACAGAGTTGTGGTATCCACACATTAAAGGCCTTGAAATTTAGAAAACATAAATTTTATTTGGTAAATGAGGCAAGAGGCAAGCAGTGATCATCCCTGAGCAGAGATATTCCACAGTGTCAGAGAGGGGGAGACATGCTCTTAAAGCTGGTGGATCTGTGTTGCAACTTCCGTAACTGTCAACACAGCACTATCTTCTAAGGTTGTACCAATGTGTTTATGTGAAAGGAAGACACATGGCTTCTTTCTGATGAAGAATGCCTCTTCTGTGGCCCCCTGGGCTTTCTAAGGCTCTTTCTGGTTCCTGTACTTTTTTCCCTCCCTTCCACGCTGCTCAGGCATTTGCTCCACTGCCTGCAATTTTAGATGCCAGGCTTTTCAGCTGCTTGGCATTTGAATTAAGACCTTTAACTCACTCCAAGGTGATGTGACATGATCTCAGGCCCTATGAGTTGAGAATGCACCTGGTCATCAATAGCCTGTCTTCACTGACATTCAGTCCTGTGGTTGTTTTCCCTTTTTGTTTCTTGGCTTGTGATTCCCTATTCTGGTGGCTTATCTAGTGTACCGGGGCCTCTCAGCTGGTAGAGGTCCTTTTGCCACAACTCTTTTTAGGAACTGGGGCTCTACTGAGCATTTGCCTGATCCTCACTGTACCCCATTCCGGTTCTTCAAATCCACCTTCCATCTGCCTCATCCATTTAAATTATTACACATTTAATCAAAAAATAGTACATACTTGCAGCCCAATTTTGAGAGTACATGAAAATAAGTCATGTCAGTGTATTCAGCAATCATCCAATTGGCCTGTTAAAATATCCTTGTTATTTCTGGTTGGAACTCATACCCTAATTCTAACAGCCTGGGCTATTTTCTGTTATCTTACTTTTTAGGTTCTGTATTCTGTCCAGCAGATACACTTCCTTCCAATATCATCAGCTCAAACTTTTCTGTAATAGTTTTCCCAACTATAGGGTTTTTCTGCCAGCTCCATCAAGATGCTTCTATTGCATTAACTAGATTATTCCTGATCCCTGGCAAAAATCCCAATCCATACATAAGTGATACCTAAAAATCATCAGCACGGTGAGTTGCTCCTCCAATTTCTGAGGCTTGCTATGAACTGTTGTGTCATTTATCATTCTCTAGAAGCCTGAGGAGCAGGACATTCAGGTGAATATTTTTCCATCCTGAGAACCATTGCTGGGTTTGTAATCTGCTACCCTTGGTGAATGACTCACAGCATTGGATCCATATTTTACTGAGTTTCATCCACAACGCCTTCTTTAAAAGTTTGAGGTTTAATCAGATTAGATTTATATGCAGCTTGGGAATTTACCTGAAAGCAGATGGAGGAGCACTAAGGGAAGAATTTATTCCAAAGTTAAAGAAGCCACTGCCTTTAAGGTATAATCTGGAGATGGGTTTCTAACTTTTTTGCCCATGATTCATGGTAAGAAATATATTTACATTGCCAACCAGGACTTTTATCTCCCCTTCTCTTTCTCTCTCTTTCTCCCTCTCCCTCCTTCTTTATTTCTGTTAAACACACACACAACTCTATCATCTATGTATCTCTATATCCATCCATTCATTCGTCTATTATCGAATAGATATAATATTCAATGTATATACTGTGTGTATATATGTACACAACACACACACACACACACACACGTATACATATACCATATAATTGAAACAAAAGTTTCATGAAATATTATTCACCTTACTATATGTGATGTAGTCTGATACCTTCTATTCTGATCTATTCTTTCTTTAATTGATTGCATTAAAAAATTCTGGTCCCAACTCACTAAATTGCTTTTGAGACCCACGAAAGGGTCTTGAATGCAATTTGAAAAACACTGGCCTAGGGAGTAATGAAAGACGCCATCTTCAAGCCCTGTTCATTGGCAATCTCTCTCTCTCTCTCTCTCTCTCTCTCTCTCTCTCTCTCTCTCTCTCTCTCTCCTTCCTTCCCTCCCTTCGTCATACCCTCCCCTTCCTTTTCCTCCCTCTCTTTTATAAGATGCTTCAAAATGTCTTTATATATAATTTAAGAATGAGATATTTAAGCCTACGGAAATCTTCCAGAATATTTTTCACGTTTTTGACTATTAGGCCTGGGTGATCAATAACCCTGTGTGTGGGGGATTCTGCACTAAGTCATTTCCTGCCACTTGAAAGTAGAATTAGGATGTGGTTCTTTGGAATTTGGCTTAGACCCTGGGTTTTCTAAATATACCTTAAAGCAACAGTTTCTTTGTAAAAGAAGAAACAAAGAATTGGGGTAATGTGCTGTTTGGAATACATTTGAGATACCTCACCATGATCTGAAGAGGGAAAAACCAAAGAAGTTAAAAGCCTGGCAAACTATCAGAGACAAGAGATGGCAGCTATTTGTTTTTAAGTCCCTTGTATAGATACAACGAGTGCACTCCATGTTGCATCCTGCAGCACCATGATACAAGGTCTGGGAGTAGTTATTAGCATGTGTCTGTGTGATGGGAGCAAAAGCTAAACATTTTAATAGTGTTATGGCCTCTCCTTCTCAAGTTCCCATTAATGCAAATATAGCACATGTGGTTTAAGTCCCAAGAGCCTTGTAGGGCACAAATCACAGATGTGGAATAAACATTATCAGAGAATAAGATTCCATGGTCTTCTCCTTGCCATCAACAGATGCCCTTATGCTCCCATGATGTCAGACAGATACCTGATAGGATATCTTGAGAATAATCACAAAAAGTCAGGGTTCTCAAAGGGCCCACGATGGCAAGATTTGAAAGTAGACTCCAAAGACTTCTTGGTAAATTATGGCTGAGGTTCCAGCTACATCAAGGCTTTCAGAGAACACTTGCCACTGTGATAACTAAATATAGTAAAACTTACTTATCATCCCTGCACCAAAATAACAAGAGACTTATGCTCTGTGTGGAGTAGATTGTTCTTGTAATGTAACCCAGATGATATGATAGCAGAAGTCTGGTAAAACAGAGCTGGTCTATTTCAGATATACAATAAAAATTTCCCCAGCTATCCTGATTCTTCCATGCCATCTTCAACAGCACTACAATTCAGAATGATTGTTGCTCTGAGATTACCCCCTATTCTTTTTCCACCTTCCACTCTTCCTTCTCTTTGCTCATGTCATTCTTTTCCAAAATTCTCAGCCTCAAAAAATGAGTAAATGAGTAAGTTGAGTCTCTTCTAGGCCATTATCATTACTATATTCTAAAACAGCCACTACATTTGAGGAACTTGGGTAATCTCTTTATGTATTGGCAAACTGTTTTCCCACATTTCCCATAAGTGAGACTTCAGTATACATATGCCGACCTCACCTTAAAACTTACATTGGCAGTACTGTCAGTTGTCGTGTAGTGTGTGATTCTAGGAGCATTAAGGAGCCTCTTTGGATGACAAATTAATTCCCTAAACTTGCTGTCTAAGGTCTGGAATTTTAATTATGTTATTGCTTTAGATGAAGGCTTTTAGAGAGTTAAATGAAGGGATAATATTTTTCTATAATTATTTGTTCCGCTATTGATATAATATTACTTTTCCTAATAAAATATATTAAAATTATTTCTGATTGTAAATACATAAATGAACATTTTAAAAAATATGCAAAACTAGATATATATAAAATAAAAATTAATATCACCTTTAATCACACTATTTAGAGATAGCCCTCTTAATATTTAATGTAATTCCTTCCAGATTTTTTAATGCATGTATTAGATATGTTTTATATATATATATAATATATATATGGTTTTATATAAGTCATACATAGGTTAATTGAATATATAATATTGTGTCTTATTTTTATTTTTTAACGTTATATCATGAAAGTTGTTCTATGGCATTATTCTTTGAGAGCATCAATTTAATGTCTTCATAACATTTTGTTATAGAGATTTACCATAATATATTTAATGGTCTTCCTATTTTCCCACAATTTAGTTGTTTCCATTTTTTGTCATGATAAATGAGGCCACAGTGTACAAGCATGACTTTCTGTTAACATTTCTGATTTGTTTTTCTTAGAAGAGATTCTTAGAAAAAGAATTACTAGGTCAAATAATACAGTTTTGAAAGGCTGCTGAAATGTATTACCAATTATTTTCCAGAAAGATTGTTCAAAGTTGTATTAACTCATCAAAATTTAAAAGTAAGCCCATTTTAGTTCGTATTTTCTCCTAAGTAATATCATGTTGTGTACTTTGCAAATTTTATAAGAAAAATATCATTTTTTGTTAAGTTTGCATTTCTTTTAGAATTAGGGATTTGTGCTTTTTTTCTTCATAGAATTTGTTGCTAATGTTCTTTTACATTTTTCAATTTTAGTATTGTTATGATTTATTAGAATAAGGGCTTTACTAAGTTTATTAAGCCTTTTTGACTATTACCACATATATTTTGCCCAATTTATTTTGAATGGCACTTTTAATGAAAATACTGTTGTCCCTTGGTATCCGAGGGGTATTGGTTCCAGAACCCTGACATATACAAAAATCCATGCATACTCAAGTCTCACATTCAGCCTTGTGTAATCCTTGGATACAAAAATCCGGCCCTCTATATCCCTGGGCTTTGCATCCCGTGAATACTGTATTTTCCATTTGTACTTGGTTGAGGAACCCACAGATACAAAGGGCTGACTGTATTTTTTTTAAAAAATCAGCGAATACGTGGACCCACACAGTTCAAGCCCACGTTGTTCAAGAGTCAACTGTATTTATATATAAATGTGTTATTTTTAATTTTTATATTGTAAACTTTAGATATTGCTCCTTTGTGATTTTTCCAATTTATATTTTAATTCTTAGAAATCTTCCAAAAGATCCTAAATCTTTCAAATCAACTTTAAATATTTCCTCTCTTGTCCCAGAATATCCAATTGGGATTTTGATAGGATCGTATGTCAATTCTATATTAATTTGGTAAGAATGAAAAATTTGCAAATAGTAAGAATTCCTCTTCAGAAACAAAGTGTATCTCACTATTTTAAGGTTTTGTTTAAAATCTTAGTAGACTTTTATAGTTTTATTTGTACAGACACATTCAGCCCTAGGTATTTGAAACAGAATTTTGATGGCGGCATGGAGAAAAACTTGAGGGCAACAGGTATCTTAGAACAAAAGAGAAACTATGGCTGCAAAGAATGGAAAGGTACAGAACAATTAGATCGGGGACACTTTCTCTACTGCACCATTTAGCATGAGGCTGGGCCATTGCTGTTCTGGGGACCCCAAGGAGGCCACTGTTTTTCTTTCTCCTGTTCTTATCATCTGGCCTACGACAAGCGTTTCTCATAGGACACAGTACCTGTAAGTAACTCTAAGCTAACAGGTGCTACTAGGGCAATCCAATCCAAAGCCATGCACATTTTCTTATAATAAGAAGTAGAATTATCATACCCCAAATGTACCATTTCTATCGGTCTGAGTTTCTTGTTCTGAAGATCATGGCAGATAAAACCCCACCGCACTAGCACTTCCAAAACTTTCATCTGATTGTGGATCCAGGTTTTTATCTTTCTCCAAAAATCTGTTTCTCGAATTACTGTAATCTCTTGATAAACAAAATGTTTGGTAGTCGTGTAGTATTACATCATTTGGATATGTCTTATCCCATTCTCAGTTTTTGGACTACGGCTTTAATTTCTTTTATATCTTGATAATGTCTGACAAAATGAGAGCCTGTAACTTTGAGTATAAATACAGACCATAAAAGAGAACAGTAGAGCTTGGACAGTATAGCTCAAGCTTAAACATTAAGGCTCTCCAGATAATGCTTTGGCCACATCTGTGCCTGCCATTCCCAAGCTCAAGTCTTGCACAAGTCACACCGCTACCTGGTGCTTGAGTCTCAGCTGCAAAGTTGGGATAAAAAGAAAAAGAGTAGCTACCTCACAGAATCGTGGCAATAATTTAATGTAATTCATGAAAATCCCGTGGCAAAGTGCCAGGCAAAGGACATATAATTATCCATCTTAAGTACATATGAGTAAAGAACAAGATATATCTGTAACCACCCCTTCCTTATTCCCTCCCCCAAATGCTCTGTTCCTAGTGTATTTTGTGAAAGACGATAAATACACTTCAAATAAATGGCAGGAGAAAGGATGTGTAACTATTTACACATATGCATAAGCATATGTGGTATACCTCTATAATCCACATACATGATCATTATGCACAGATAAATTATAAAATGCAATTCAAAAATATTAGTATGACAGAATTAATGAGCATACATTGTGGGCTGCAGGAATTAAATCCTTTGTAGTAGAGGATAAAGAGAACTGACTTAAGACCCCAGAGACCCAAATTGAATCTTTCTGCTTACTTAGGCACCACACTCTACTACCCCTTAGACCAACTTTTTCCAAGAAGTTATCATTGCAATGGCAACTTCAAAGAAGCAAATAACAAAACAAATACCTCAACCATGGAGACTTCGCAGAATTATTATTAGACTGAAGGTGCCTCCCAGGGTCCCTGAAAAGGGAGCTGGTGGTCCTGACCCCTGTCCCAGGAGGGGTTAGAAGTGAGACAACATGTTGAGAGAAAACCTTGGCCAGATTGTGGGCTTCTAGTGGATGGGGATGGGGTAAAAGGGGGAGCAGCAGGCAGGGCAGCCAGGACAGGGGCGCCTGAGACATGCCTGTAAATGGCGTGGAGGAGCCCCTTTGTGTCCCTGTGCCCACGAGAGCAGACACAGATGCGCTGAAAGCTCCGAACAACAAAAAGCAGGCAGGCTTAATGGAATAACAGAGGATAGAGGACAGGGAGGAGTAGACCAGACCAACCACAACAAAGTGAGCAGCAATGACTCTCTCTAGAAGGCAAACTCCATGAGGGCACGGATTTTTGTCTGTTTATTCACTGTGCAGGGTCGTTAGGACCGTGAATTGGGCTTGGCACATAGTAAGTACTCAATAAGTATTTCTTGAATGAATAAATGAAAGACAGAAAATAGAGAGCATCCCATTATTTGCTACGAGACTAAATAATCTCCTCTCACCTAGGCACCATATTGGGAAGGAAGGCCGAGAGGGCAGACTCACAAGAGGTTGTATCCAAGAAGACTGAGTTAACTGAAATTGGCAAGTGCAAGTACTTTTGTTTTTGTTGTTTCCTTTCAACTCCGCCTCCCCAAAGAAATAGGGAATCCAGAGCAAAATGAGGAGTGCACGAAGATATTCTTTTTTTTAAATATTTGCTCTACAGTGATTTTTTTTTTTTACCCCATTACAATTATCTCCATCGTATCTGATTTGTCAGTGGCTGTAAGAAGTTAACTCTCTGTCATGACAAACTCTTTTCCTGGCTTTCTCTTAATTCCTTAACTCCTTCTCAGTTTTCTTCGCTATTTCCCAAAACATTTAAATCCTTGCTCCTGGGCTCAATCCTCCTTTCACTCTAGTCACTTCCCAGTTGTCCTCAAGACCTGACATTTCTTTACATGATACCAACAAATATACAGTGATTCTCATATTTGCATACCATTCTTTCTAACCGCTGAGTTTTTCCTACAATAAATGTACCTTAATTTATTTATAACTTTCCTATAAATAAATATTTAATAAATTTCATAAAATTATTCTGTTACAAAAAGCAAATGCTACAACTAAAAATCTCATATATATATCTATATAAGTACAAGTACATGATAGATTCTTAAAAGTGGAAGAGCAGAATCAGAGGTAATAAATATTTCATTTTAATAAATTCTGTCAGACTCTACCCTAAAATTTACTATATATACAATGAATATGAATGCTTTACACTAGCATTCTTTTAAAACTGGACATGATTAATTTGTTTTTAATATTTATGAATATGATGGGTGAAAACGGTATCCCACTTAATGCAGTTCCCTGACTCTTAGTGAAGTTAAACATTTTTTCTATAACCTTATTAGAAAATTTTAATTATTTGCTTTTTTATAATTTTTTCCAGTTATCTATTGGCATGTTTCTTCTTCATTATTCATTTAGGGGTGATCTCTCCATATTTGTCCTTCTGGCACATATATTTTTTTCAACTGCCAACTCTCTCTTTTTTATTTTATTTTTAGTGTCTTTAGTCACACAGAGGTTTTTAATTTGATGTTCACATAAATCAGCCATTATTTTTTGTTGGAGAAATTTATTTCTATTGCTAGCACACTACTTTTTAAAATTAGATATTCAATTTTATCAAAAGGTTTTTTAAAGAAAACATTTAATGAGACAATCATATGATTTTTCTCCTTTAATGTGTTGTAATAAGGATGTACAAAAATAAATTTCCTCATATTGGAGATACTTGCACTCTTGAAACAAGTACTACACTTGGTCAATAAGATTTGATTGCTAATATATATCAAAGTCTTACCATCATCATAATTAGCCTGCAGTTTCCTTTATGGTACTATCCTTGTTTAATTTTGTTTTCTGGTTATTCCAGTTTCATAAATAAATTGGGATGCTTTCCATGTTTCTATGTGGAAGAATCTATATAATACGGAATTGCTTAGCCTTTGAAGGTTTGGTAATATTCACATATAAAAAATGTTTCTGATGCTTTTTCAGACATACATATTTTATTACTTTTCAAAATTTTTCTATAAAAATGTTTCAATTCTGAAAATTTTAATTTCTTGAGTTAACTTTGTAGGCTTAAATTTTCCTAAAAAATAATCCATTCCATCTGTGTTTTCTAAGTTATTAACCAAGTTATATGCAAATTTTCTTGTAAGACATTTCATATTTGTAGCCATTTTCTTATTTCTAACATAATGTCTTTTCTCTCTTTTTGATTATAATTGTCAAATATGTTGAAATTTATCATCATTTCTTTTAAGAGACCAGCTTTTCAGTTTTATTGATCAAGTCCGTTTCATTTGTGGTTTACTCCCTCATCATTTACTACTTTTGTCTTTATTAAATTCTTTAGTACATTTTCTTTGGGGTTATTTTGATTTTTTTTTTATAACTTTAATCTTTTACTCTTTATTAAATTATTTATATATATTTTTTATTTTCTAAATAGCTGCATTAAGGGAATAAATATGCCTCTAGAAACTTCTGTTTTTAATTAAACAAAAAGTTCCAGGTATTACTGATTAGCTTCAGATCAGCTTTTTGTCAGAGAACCATAAACACACTGCCGCCTCCCCCTACACGACATTGAAGAATTACCAAGACACAGAAAACTTGTGAACCAAGATATTGAAGACATTGAAAGCCCAGAGAGGTGAGCTCAGAATTTCATCTTGTCTCTTCCCCTGAGTCATTCTGTTATTTAAAAACTACAGGTGATAGGCTGAGAAGTACATCAGAGTTGACAGCAGCTTCATAGGGCTTGAGGAACAAACTGTGGTTTAGTTTCTGCCAAAGTGGAGGGGCCCTGAGGCTTTCGGTTGAGACCCTGAGGGATTGAGCCCTGAACAGAAGAGCAAACCAGAAATGGACCAGCCCTCCCAGAGGCAGAGGCTCAGTATAGAATAAACTTAATCCCCAGGATTAAGTGCCTAAAATGCCTGCTGTAAAGAAAAAAATAAATGAATTCTCTCTGGAAGAAAATATCATCCTTCAGATTCTTAAATTATCACTATAACTTTTCATATATAATGTCTTTCACTTGATTAAGAAAGCAGATTTGTAATAGATAAATGATTGACAACAAATAGAAAAAGTAATTGTGGAAATAGACCCATAAAAATCTAGATAATCCAGTTATTAGACATAATATTTTCGAAAAATAAATGAGATTGAATGTTTTGGCCCAGAATTGCAAACAGCCAAAAGAATTAAATGAATTTTAGATCTGAAAATACAATAACTGAAACTAAGATAGATTTCACAGTAGATTAAATGTAGACAGAAAAATAAACTGAAATTAGGTTAGAGTAAAATACGCATACCGAGGCACAGAGAAACAAAAGAATGGAGAACACTGAAAAAAGCATAAGATATAAGAAAAGGCTTGAGAGATATGTAATTGGAATTTTAGAAAAAGAGGTGAGAGAAAATGGGAAGAGGCTGTAGTTAAAGCTAATAGCTGAGAATTTTCCAAAGCTGCTGAAACACATCCAGCCAGATTCAGGAATCACTACAAACCTCAAGCAGGATAAATACAAAAAAATCCATCCTTCCTACATCATAATTAAATAACTGAAAACTGAAGACAAAGAAAAAATTCTTAGATGCACCCAGAGAAAACATGATGATAATTTAAAGGAGCAATAATAAATAACCAGTTAATTCTACCAGGTAAAATTAATTCCCCTGAGAAACCATATGAAAAGATAGCACGCATCCTCAATAACAATTTCTTGAGGTTAATTCTGATTAATATTTTGCTTTGATATCTGGAATTTTAACTGAAAACTGCCAGACATCTCGGTGATAAAATTCAAATATCACCATTTTTTATGTCAATACATTTACTTGACACCATGTGCTTGAAAAGTCCAAGATTCTTTCAAAGGGATTTCCCTTTGTACTATCATATGTAAATCATTTCTATTGCATGCCTAATCACTTTTATTTCTATTACTTTAGACCGGGACAGCAACCATCTCTTATCTACAAGACGAGAGCTTCCTAACCGATCCTGGCCTCCCTTCCTAACCCTCTACACTAAATTTCATTACACAGCTGCCAGAACAATCATTAAAAAGTATTAGTAGGATCATGTCACTTCTCTGCTTAAAACACCCTAATGGTTCAAATTGACACTATCACAGTCTACAAGGATGACATAACCTGACCCTGCCTATTGTGCTGGTCCCTCTCCTCCCACACTTCACCTCCTTCCTCTGATCCAGCAGCACTGGCTTTCCCAGCTGTTGCCATGGAGCCTTTGGACTTTTGGTTCCCTCTTTCAGGAATGCTCTGTACTCTAATTCTTCCCTTTATTCCTAATTCTGCTTCAATAGCATCGCATCGGGGAGATATGAGAGTATATACATTCTTACTACCCACTGTCACTCTCTATCTCCTTTTTCTGTTTTTCTCATAACGTATTTTAATTGACATATTATGTACTTTTTGCTTATTTGATTATTGACTATTTTCCACTAACACATAAGCTTCACAAGTCCAAGAATTTTTTTCTTAGTTACGGGTATGTCTCCAGTTCTTAAAATAGTAGTATCTCATTAAACATTTATTGAATGAATGAATCAATTAATTAAAGAATTACAATACATGAGTGCCATGGATAATTCTGCTTTTATTCAAAGAATGTAAAGATGAACATACATGGTCCCTATGTTCAATAAATCTATAGAATAATAGGAGAAAACACATAAACTAGTAATCAATAGTTACTTGATCAATAGCAATCAATATGATAACTATAATAGAGAGATAATGCCCATACAATAATGACATAAAGTTTTTTGTTTGTTTTGTTTGGGTAGAAAAGAAATTGATTGCTTTCTAGTTAATAATTACCTTAAATACTTGCATTTAGACAACCATTTTTTGTTATGTTTAGTAAATAGAGAATTAAAGGCTGTGGTTCTTAAAATATAAATTGTGTCAAGGTCTTTAAAATATACAGTTCTAAAAGTTTTCTAATTAGTGTAGCCTTTCCTACTATATTTTCATTTTCATTATCACCATGAGTGAAGCTATCACGGTTGTATAAATCACTGTCATCAACAAAACATAACCATAACCTTAAATAGCCCTTCCTCCTTCAGATTTTGTGCAAATGTCACTTTTCTGAGGCCTTCTCTGGCCATCCTATTTCAATTTCCAGTATCTGTTCTCTGCTTTAATTTTCTAGTTGTCATAGAAACACCTCATATACTATATATTTTTGCTTTATTTTATTGTCTTGCCCATTTCCGGTCTTACGAAACTAGAATATAAACTCCATGAGAATATATTTTCTGTTTGTGAGCTACTATACCCCAGGACATATCCTAATGCTTGGCACATACATATATCACTGTATCACACAAAGTAGCTGCTCAATTAAATATTTGTTGAAGGACCGATTATATTTTTTCTCCTCCAGGATGGAATATTACTATTTTATCCAGAGTGTGAGAAAAAAGCTGACAAAGAAGTGGGTACATTGTAATATGCAACCACAGATTGTTGTCAATCAATAAATCCATTAAGCACATATTTTCACATGAGTCTCAAATATGAACTCATGACTATGCTCATGTGTCCACATCAGTAGTTGATAAAATATCACAAGTCTTCAGACTTATCACTTAACTATATGGATACGTTCTGAGAGATGCATCTTTAGGCAATTTTGTCTTTGTGCGGACATCAGGGAGTGTACCTACACAAACCTAGATGGTATAGCCTATTACACACGTAGACTATATGGTATAGCCTGTTGCTCCTAGGCTACAAATATGTACAATATGTTACTATACTGAATGCTATAGGCAATTGTAACACAATGGTAAGTATGTATGTATCTAAATATAGAAAAAGTACAGTAAAAATACAATATTATATTCTTATGGGACTGCTGTTGTATATGTGGTATGTCTTTGACCAAAATACTTTTAGGCAACAACACATGCTTGTACTATTCTCTACAATGGAGATATACAGGTGAATGATCACGATTCTTCAGAGAGCTTATACTATGATATAGAAATGATCTTAAATCATGTAACATTAACATGAAGCTCAATAAGTTTGATTAAATAAGTGGTTAAGCCCAGTTAAAGGACCACCGAATATATTCCTTTCTGGAATTAACACTTCTAATATGACTGTGTCTCCATTTCTGTTTCTGACATAAATTAATAAGATTCTATTTGGTTAAAAAAAAAGATTATCTTATTAGTGTCCCATCAAAAATAGCACCATTTGCCTCATTAATTTTAATGAGGTTGTTGTTGTTGTTTTTCCATTGGTAGGTGTGGGTGTGTGATATATGTGTCAATGTGTTAGACTTGTATCTTCAAAGAATATGCTTTATATAGGCTAGATTTTCTCTGAAGCTAAAGTTGCTTTAGAGTAAATTATTTCTAGAACATGGTGGCACTTGGTTAGTTAAGCAGGTAATCTATCTTCCACTTTATTCTGAA